>JASSUY010007116.1:0-23679 GCA_032466535.1 Forpus xanthops | reverse complement strand
CTTAAGGAGGGAGCAGGCCAGAAGAGAAGTAAAGAGCTAGACAAAGAGGCATGCACAGATGCTGACATTTGTCTGTGGGGGATTTAGGCTCACGAACAATTGTTCTCTGATGGACAAAGACCTTGCCAAGATGGTTTATCACCTGAGAACTGTCTTCACCAGATAACCAGCAAACATAAATCTGTGGAAGTCATCTAGTCTCTCTGCAACAGCATTCTGACTGCTGATCTGTCCTGAGTGGCCTGCATCAATTTGTGTTTCTCTCCAGTAGGGCCATGAAAACAGTATTCTGTGACAATCACAGCAGAAGTTGTCTCCTAGGACCATAAGTACAAAAAGCTGCAGCCAACTCCATGAGTTATATGAGGAGGCTGCTTCAGGCCGAGTGAACATAGAGATGTGTTTTTGTCACAAGTACACAGTAGGGATTACCACATTGGAGATGGAAGCAAAAACATTCCTGTGCTCTAGTGAAAGGATAAGCTTTTAGACTGATCTCTTCAACTATTTTCATGAATGGTCTTGGCATAATAATAGGAACACACAGGAATGCATTAATCAACCTTTTTGATGAGAATTTGGGATATTGCCAGTACAGCAAAGGATCAAACTGTCATACATGAAGAACTGAACTATTAGAATAAAAGAAGAGCAGTAGGTCATGCACTTATGAACTAGTGATAACAGTTTCTGGAAAAAGCTGGGAATGCTCCAGATGGAAAAGTTTGGGGAAAAAAAAAAAAAAAATAAGGACAGGGAAGCTCAGAAATTCTGGTCAATACAGCCATGTTGTGAAGCACTTATGAAAAAGATTGCTGCAACCCCATGATAACCCTGTTTTGTACTTCCACTCAAAACAGGAAAGTGCGCGTATTGCTGTAAAGGGCAGGGACAACTTTTTCCGGAAAACCTTGTACTGTTCTATTCACCCATGCTTAAAAGGGAGGAATTCAATGTGGGACAAACACACAGACTCATTAACCATGCAGTTTCCACATCATGGTGAAGTAAGTCCCACTTGGTCTCACAGCCTTGTGTTCATGCAACTGTGTGGTGAACCACAATGAGAAAGAAAAAAACTTTTGAAGCAGAGATAACCCTTGTAAAATTTGAGAATTTAGTTCTTGTAGAACACGTAATACCTGACGTCATGTTATTTAATTTACTTTTTAAGAATTTAAATATATAAATGGATTTTAGGGCTATTTATCTCCCATTACTTTAGTAAGAACTTTCAGTGTTCAAAATACTGAAAAAAAAAAAAACCAAAAAAAAAACAAACCAAAAACCCTCCTTAACTGCCATTTTCCCAAACTTGTTCAGTGCTTAGAACCATGGGCTGAGGTTCAAAGAGCTGAACTTCCACCAAGGAACTGAAACCAGTGAGCTTTCCAGAAGTGCTTGTACCTTCCAAGTCTCCTTTTCCAATGGAGGTGAAGTACTGGAAAAAGCTAAGTAGAGACTACCTCTGACACTCAGACCACTTCAGATAGCTGTGTTTGGAGTATTTTTCAGAGAATCACACTTCATTACTACAGCAGCCTGCATGGGGAGTCTTGGATGATTTCTTATGAAAATCTTGTGCTTTAATGGATTGTCTGGGTTAATAAAAGCATCAGTAGCCCTTAAGTAGGGCTCATATGATGTCAGCCTTCACGTGACATTTGGTAACATGTGCACAAATAAACCATATGCATCAGTAAGACTGAATATTGTAGTTCGACAGAACAGAACAGCTCAGTAAAATCTTGTCCATACAGAATGACAAGGATTCTGCCAGGAATATTTATACTTGTATTAGGAAAAACTGTAAAAAGATTAATGTCCAGATTCACATGGGAACTTAAGTCCTTCAATTCGCAGTATGCATGGGAGCTGGGAAGCTCATACTCCCTATGGCAATATGTAGAGCATGTTAGGTTACAGCTCAGTGTATTGATGAAGAATACTAATCTCACTTTTCTGACCATGGTCCCTTCCCCCAGGCATTACCTGCCTGAATGGAGGCCATGAGGTCCAGGGTGTTAGGATGTCATCCCAAATTGCCCATAGTCAAGTCATGGACCATTCTGGCAGGATTCATACTCCATATCTGCCTCCTCATGAAGAGCACCTTAAAACTGAGTAGGACTCATTGTTATCTTTGCAAATGAAAATCAAGTTCAGGGGACTGAACAGGTCTGTGATCAGTACCCCTTCATCCTGCTGCCTTTGATAAGGATTGTCTGGCTGCTGCCTTCCCACAATGCAAGAGCAAGGGTTCATGAAACAAAATAATTGGTTTGTGGCACAGAAAGAGCATTCTAGGTGGCACAGAGTTAGAATGTGGGACTCATTGCCACAAGTCATTCTTGGTGACAAAATTTATCAGAGGCTCAGAAGATGATCGGCCAAAGGAATAGATGAGAGGTCCAGGAAGAGCTTTGCATTTAATACAAAGTAGCATGTCCTTCTTGGTAAGTTCTGAGACAGGTGGCTGTAGGCTAGGTAAATAGCATGGGGAATAGCGCTACAGATTTGCCATCAACTGACACTCTTTTCCAGGCTTCTGCTACTGCATCCTGCTGGAGACAAGGTAGTGGCATAGTTAGACCTTCGGTCTCATCTGGAACTGTCATTCTCGTATTCCTTTGCAGCATAAGTAAGCTAAATCAAATAAAACAGTAAAAAATATCTCACTCTCTTAGCTATTCACTTATTTTCCTTCCTATTAAAAATCAGGTTGTATGTTGAATATGAACTTCAAATAACCAATAACATCAACATGTTAATGGGAAACTTGTAATAAATCATATGAGCAAATCAGTCACTTACAATGATATCCAATTTCTTCAGGGACATCAACACCTGCAAAATTTGGGCAGATTCTTCCCCTCTAAAAGTAGGTTCCTACAAGTAGGTTCCTAATTCCATATTTAAGCATGTGTCTTTTCTTCAGTGGCAGCAAGAACCTGACTATTTCTATTTTCACTGCCTCTTCTGCCCAGTAACTGGTCAGTTAAAATCTGTGCTAATAAATTCTGGTCTGTATTAGACAAGTCTGGATGATTCTTTCCCCTTAAGGATATTCTGTAGTTAGAAGAACAACATACATTTCTCAAAATTGGAAAACACAGAGATTCAGAAGTCTGGACAATACCTTCTAACTTGAGGATGGAGGATGAGGAAGGAGAAAAAAACCCAAAAAGATGGATATTAGTTATATTGCAGAAAAAAAGTTGGATATCTTTTTACTTCTCAAAGCTGACAATGACTCATGTTTTCTTCTCAAGCTATGGAATAAACCTGTTGCTTTAATACTGATTAATTGTGTACAATTTGCTTTGTTTAGTCAGATTGCATATGGGAGTGTATTCATGGAAAATAAACCGCTCCTACAAATGAAATACATGTTTATAGGTTTGATGCTATCTTATGCCTCATAAATAGTGTATTATGTGAACGAGCACTGACAAGATAAAACAAGTGTCCATAAAAATGTTTGGCCTGGGAAAACTCTGCTTCTGAATTTAAAAGCTAGCTATTGTCACTGCATTGGACACAGACTTTTTGAAGCATCACCAGCCCTACTTTCAAGACACTATTAAGCACGCATATTAATGACTGAATTTTTCAAGACACTGTTACTCCAGTGTAAGTAAATGCTGAGCTCTCCTGCAAATGCTGACAACAAGGAGGAGATGATATCTGCTGGGTAACTTTAGGAAGTCTGGCCATGGCTTAAAAAAACATATAAAATGAAGTTTAATGCATGGGTTTTAAACAGTTAGGATAGTAGTTCTGTATATGAAGATTAGGAATGTAAGCATGCAGAGTGTCCTCTTCAGAGACATTTTGTAGATGCAATGATAGGGGTGTAAGGAATAAAAACCAGTCCGGCTTACTCACATATGTTCTGTTGGATTTTTTCCTCCCTTGTTTGAGTTTTTTATACTTCCAGACTGTAACTTTTAAACATCAGACAGCTCTGAAAGATGTATGTTGAGTCACAGTAAAGTTACCCCACATTCGCTGACACATGCAATTTCTTTACCTTAAGCTACTTATTGCAGCACTCAATAGAGACTTCTACACAGCAACTGCTAACCAAGCTGGCAAAAGTTTCAGGTGCTGGACTACATTGTGACACCATAGCCTAAGTGCCTCCCTGCTGAGGGAATTTAAAGCAGAATTTTCTCTTGCACAGACAGAACTTTGTTTCATAGTTACTAATGTAGATATTCTGCATGGTAAGTGTATGGCATGCTTGAGAGTCAGCTAGAGGACTACTGTATAAACAATAGTAACAGTAATGCTATATGTTAAATATAACACCTGGTACTGTAATAAGCCTATTCCCATTTTGTACATGTAGACCAAGTGGGCTTCTGTAATCTGAGAAGAAACATCTGGTTCACAAGCTTCAAAATTGAACACCCCCTGCCCCAAACCAACAATCAAGCCCCTTCAAAACCCACCCCTTCCAATGCCCATAGAAATGTGCAATAATTTTCTGCCTTTTCAAAATTAGCAAAGCATCACTTGGTTGTGATTAAGCTCATTTCAAACCTGTTCCTCAGGAAATGCTGCTATTAAATCCCAAGCAATTCTCCGGGCGAACCTACTTAGCATACAATAATAGAAAAATACATTTGTTCCAGGTGCTTTCTTGGCAGAACCTGACATTCAAGTCTGTGTATTATTTCCACTGTCTCCCAAACTCCCTTCAGATTTTGTTGTCCTGTATCGCTCCAGGTTGCCCTGTCACTTTCCCATGCAAGAGGTGGCTGGGGAGGGAAGCAGCTTTAATGAAAGGAGCATGGATCAGTCACAGAATGAATCCAAATATGGCCTTTGTTCTCTTATTTTGCAGCTGACCCACAAACATTGTAAAACAGGCTCTTCCATAACCACTACCCCATTAAAAACATATTTAGAGCCTCAAATATTCTGCATATTTTAAATGGAATTTATTCTTTTGTTTGCATACTTATTAGCTAACATTGTGCAAGGTATCATATAAAGCACAAAGAAGAAATAGCTATTTTCTTCAAAGGTCTTGGAGTCTAAGCAGATAAGCAAAGAGCAGAAACAAATACTGCAGCTCATAAAATGCTAGAAATTATGCCAGGTCTTCCAAAGTAACTTAGACTTCAATGTATTTGGTTTTAAAAAAAAGGCCTGTATTGTGTTTGGTCACAGCCCGGCAAAGAGAAGGCTGAGTGGAGAACTCATAGCAGCCTTCCAGTATCTGAAAGGAGCCTATAAGGATGCTGGGGAGGGATTCTTCATTAGGGATTGTAGTGATATGACAAGAGGTAATGGGTTAAAACCTAAGCAGGGGAAATTTAGGTTAGATATAAGGATAAAGTTCTTTACAGTGAGGGCAGTGAGGCACTGGAATGGGTTGCCCAGGGAAGTTGTGAATGCTCCATTCCTGGCAGTGTTCAAGGCCAGGTTGAACAGAGCCTTGGCTGACATGTTTTAGTGTGAGGTGTCTCTGTCCATGGCAGGGGGGTTGGAACTAGGTGATCTTAATGTCCTTTCCAACCTTAACTATTCTGTGATTCTATTTTTGGAGTATGGAGATGGGATGACTAGCAGGTGCTGAAAATTAGGTGCATATGGGGAGTCCTGAACACAGATACTAAAAACAAATGTGCCCCGAATACTTAATCACTTTTAAAAGCTTAATACTGAATTTTTTTTTTATTTCTTTGTAGATATTTTGAGCTTCATTTGCAGTTTTAATAATAGTTGTTTATAGTATTTTTATTATACTGGCTGATATCTGTGGAAATCTCAAAACAAATAACCTTTATCCAGAAACAGGTTTTATTACAAACTATCTTCCTCTCAACTCAAAAGCCAAACCCAAAAGGTAAAAGGGTTTACAGTCATGAGGTTTTGTTTTGTTTTTTTTTTTTCACTTCTGAGTTTGAAAAAGATTTTGGCAGAGTCTGATGAGTCCAGTATAAAGGGACCTGCTACAGAATACAAGAGCAAGCCAATAGAGAGATCCAGAGAGGAGAATAATATAATCTTACTAATCATGAGACTAAGATTTTATATTTGGGTACAGTACAGATTTCAAGGCCTCAGTCACTAGGCTTGCCTCTTATCTGCTATATATTTTATTATATCTTACCTCATTTACCACTTTATCACTTCCGTGCAACCTCTCTTTCCAGGTTACAGTTGTGCTAGATTAGGACATCTGCTTCATATTCATGGTAGATTTTTATTAATAACTTATTTTCCTGAATTGAATTCAAGTCAACAAGGTAATTGTATCTGGAAAGACAGTACAGTGTATCTCCCTTCTGGTTTTCATTTAATTAATCTGTACTGTGGACAAAAACTTACGTGCAAAACCCACCTTCCTTACATAGTTTTGCATGACTAACACAGGCAGAGCTTTGCCCTACAAAAGCAGCAATAATACAAATCATGTTTCAGGCTTTCACAACCCTCAGAGTGCTGTAAAAGCATGTCACATTTATTTCTTTACAATGGAGATGTGACCCTCCCATCCTGCATGACAACTGAAAAACCACTGGACTTTTACACAACATAGAATCAGAATCATTAGGGTTGGAAAGGACCTTAAGATCACCTAGTTTCAAACCCTGAGCACCTGACATTTTTAATCACATTTTTAATTTGATTGGCTTAAAAATCTTGTAAACTCCAAAACCAAATGAATATTTAAGGAGAGATATAGTTAGAGGAGAACTCTAAATTTCCTCTTATCTGTAAAATGGCTCCTCAGTGCTCATCCTGGTCTTCCAGAGGCTCTGAGAGGCTGCAAGGGTAAGCACATACTGATCATGCTGGATACCCCTGGCATTTCTAATGTTGATAATATAGGAAGACCTGATACTCCAAAGAGTATCACATAAAAAATATCATCTTATGGATTCAGACCTTCAAATATTCTTACCTTTCAGACCCTCACTCTGTGCACTAGAACATTTAAGGGGGCACAAGACCGGTGAATACAGAGTATTTTGCAGTTTAAGTAGAAATTGTTCCATATTGTGAAATAAACTCTATGAGCATTATGTCCAAAAAGTGGTTTGCTGCTTTACAGAACAGTTGTCTTCCTAATGCTTTACAAGGAAATACTTTTTCAGGGCTAGGACTACATAGGAACATATTAAGTGCGCTAACAGATCATCTGTCTACAGGCAAGCTAGATACTCTTCTTCTCTGCAGAAAAAGCTGAGTCCCTAAATTAAATACTCATAGCTATCTGCAAGTACAAATGGTTTGCTTTCCTGAAGGGCTGTCCAGGCAGCTGTTCCTAATGATTTTTTGACAAGCTCAGGTCTCCTCCATTTAGCAACCTTGATATAAAATTAGAAAGCTAACTTTAGATACCAGGGCTGGAAAGTGGTGGCCTGTGGATATGATTTCATGCCAGACAGTGCAACAAAAATTCCAAGGAAATATTAAGTATGTTATCTATCTATCTATCTATCTATCTATCTATCTATCTATCTATCTCACTATGGTAACACACCCATATGTCCCTGACTACCCCTCAGAGTACAGAAACTAGCAGGAATCATGAAATACATCTGCCTTCACTTAACTGTGGTCAACTCTTTCTGAAAGAAGTTAGCTACCTAAGCATACTTCTTGTCTATCTACTTGCCTTAAAATTGGAAAATAAACAATATGTGATGCTATTTTGCCCATCCTCGGTTACCTCACTGAGAAGCTCCCCACCCATCTTGGCACAATCTTTTCAAGACAGGAAGCATAAAATTGTAACCGCATAGGGTAAAGGTGGTGCCCCAAAAAAGCCACAAGGACTCTATATTTAAGCTTGCCATAAAGGCCCTGAAACTGATGACACATAAAGAAGGAGAAACTATGGGGAATGAAACACCTTAATTTTGAGAAACCACAATGATCCACCCAGCACTTTTAGAGCTTTGAGCTCTGAGGCATGAATTAACCACAAGCACAGTTTTTAACCTACGAAACACAGGCACTCATGCTTTGTGACTTTGCAGCTGCTTAAAATGGCATGGATGTGTCTTACAGACTTAAAGTGGACTCTCAACTTGTCTATGTCTGGTTTTAAACACATACATACAGTCCAGTAGCTGGGTCCTGTTTCAACATATGCCTGGGATTCCTTTCCAGCACTAACTGTTCTATAATTCTATGATTCCCAAAGGTGAACAGTCATTCATTCCAGGTTACAAAATTCAGGTTACCACACTGGTACCTGACTTAGTCCAGAGCACCCTTGTTCTGAAAAAGAAGCACACTGCTCTACTTCATCTTAAGTGTGGGTCCCCCCAAAAAAGGCATCTGAAATAAGCACTGTGAAAATCTTGGCCTGGAGTTTGTGATTTCAAAACCCTTGTGGGTTGGCCATGTTCCACAGAAAGGTGCTGACATTGTATTTAACTGTGACTGTAATTAAATACACTTATTGCATCACTTGTTATTCATTTGTATTCATTAGTCAATTATTGATATTAATTGTTCTCTGGGCTTCACTTTCATTTGAATAGCACTCTTTAAAGGACAAGCAAACGTTATGAGGTGCCTTCTCAAACATGATGCTATCCAGAACTAGCAGTGAGTAGAAAACTTATGTACATTAAGCTAAGCTCTTCCCTGAAATAGGGAAATGCTGACTAGTGTTTTTGAGGAAACTTTGTGTGACGGTGAATGTGAATATCAAATGAAACTGAAAATAAAACCCTACTCTCTAGAACCTACTGCCCCTCAAATCAGTCACAGTTTAATCACTGTTTTTCTTGGAGCAACACTGTGTTTTAGCTTTGGGTTTGTTTGGGTTTTCCTGCATGTGCTCAAAAGACAGGGTAGAATTATAGGAATACAGGGATAGAGGAAACTGAAATGGAAATAAAACATGTGGCATGACCAAGACACCATTTACAGTGTTCTGCAGGTTACTAAACTTGCTCTTGAGGCCAGAAATTACCAAGGAGCCTGAAGCATATCTCTCCTGAAAAACACTGAGGCCACTGTCCAGAGCTGCAAGGTGAATTTAAAAATCTCAGCCAGGAACTGCTCCAAAATTTGCTACAGACATCAACTCTGTTGCGTCTCTAGCAACTATGAATTCTAAATACTAGGCAGTTTCAGTAGCATCTGAGAAGAGCAGCTTCAGGCTGTGATGTAGAGGTGCACTGAGCCCCACTGGTGGGTAGAAGGCTGTCCCATGGAGGTGTGCTGTGGTGGCACTGGCAGCCACACCACTGGTCTCATCTTCATGCCTGCTGCACCCTCTCCCTCTGTGACACATTACCTCCCATCCTGTGTAGTGCAGATGAGGTGGCACAGACTTTCTTCCCCAGCCCCTTCTGCTCGGGCAGGCCTCAGCAAGTTTCTAGGTGCCTGCAAGGCAGGACACCAAAGCGACAAGTGAGTGAGGCACTTCTGGGTGAGTCAGATGGCAAAGACGACTGTAGTACAGGGTGTGCCTGGGGATGACAGCATCTACCAGAGAGGTAGGTAAAGCCAGTCAGCAATGGAAACTGGTTACACCCACTATGTCAGGCCATGGGGAGGGGAAGATGCTGCAGTGCAGGTGCAAGGCACACCTCTGTGCACCTACCTGCATGAAGCAGGAGCCAAGCATTGTAATGTCAGATGCCTTACTCTTTGTTGAACTTCACTGCCTAGGCAGGAGAGAAACTCCTCTACATACTGAGAAACACCTTAAAACTGAATTCCAGGATTTATAAAGAGCTTTTCTTTTAATCAGTTTTATTCCACCTGATATCATAGTATCATAGAATAGTTAGGGCTGGAAAGGACATTAAGATCATCTAGTTCCAAACCCTCCTGCCTTGGGCAGAGACACATCACATTAAACCATGCCACTTAAGACTCTGTCTCACCTGGCCTTGAACACTGCCAGGGATGGAGTATTAACAACTTCCTTGGGCAACCCATTCCAGTGCCTCACCATCCTCACAGCAAAGAACTTCCTCCTTATATCCAATCTAAACTTCCTCTGTTTAAGTTTGAACTTGTTACCCCTTTTTCTAGCACTATAGTCTGATGTGGGACTTGGTGCCTCTCTAATTCTCTTCTCTATCACCCAACAGTACTACCAGACAGGCCCAGTACCTCTTCCCTTTTTTCCTGAGTGGCATCCCATGCTCTCACTCTCCATCTTGTGCCTGCCCAGCCACAACACCCACATGCCAGCTGTGAATGCTTATGGTAGAACTGATTTGACAATGCTCTTAAAAAGAAAACCTAAATGCAGCTTCTGATTTGTTTGCTCTGAAGTATTGTTGAATGGCTACAAGAGGTAAATTCAAGCAGTAATCCAAGCAGCATGTATGCAAGAAGAAATACAGTAACTCCAGTTTTTCGTTTTTGCATTTCTCAAGGATGAATGCCAGTGCTTTTCATTTCACAGTTGTCCTTTTGTTAGAGTTGAAATAAACAGTTTGGACCACAAACTGGTATTTCGGGTGGGTGAAGTGTGTATTCAAGACAGGGATGTGGAATGAGAATTTGAAAATGGGTAGAAGAACAGTAGTGCCCTGGGAATGCCTGCTAACATGAAAGGCCTATAGAGGCAAGTTAACTAAGCTGCTGCATTAAAGCTGTTTCTATGTTGCGGTTTTCTTGCTTTATAGAGACTGTGGATCTAAAAGCCAATTGAGAAACCTTATGGGAGACAAAACTCTAGTAGATATCACAGAAAGAAAAGTTTGAGGATTTCATTCCCACTCTCTTTTATCTGCTCAAAAGGTTTTCCTCAACAATTTTCTTCCATTGACCGAAATAAGGGAAGCTCTAGTCAAAGAGTTTTAAAGAGATTAAGAGATTTTTCTGCATGTACTTATACAAATGCATGTGCTAACAAATGTTTTAAAGAAAATGATACCCAGAAACTACACTTGTTATCGGCATGTGATGTTACTCTGTCTCCTGCCCTGACAACAGAAGCAGGACCCCTAAGTTGTTATAAGACATCACCAACATAAATTACTTCAAAAAGCACAGTAAAATAATGTTTTGCATAGAAATGAGATGGGGGGGGGGATATCATTCAATAGTCAAGAAGGTTGAAGGAATCTTGTTGTAATTAGCTCACCACACCTATGGGATCTGTCAAACTGTAGAGGAGAATCTGAGCCCAACTCTGCTGGAGTCAGATATATGCCTTTGAGAAGCTGGATGGGAGCACAGACAGGACACTCATTGCCAAGACACACTCTTTTCTTGAGATAATAAAGGGAGAAGATTTTGCTTGTTTTCAGATTTGGAACATTTGCTTCTTTAAGGCATTTCAATTCCCCAGGAGAAGCTCTCAGGAGCAGGTTTTAACTCTGCATGGGGTGCCATCGAGAGGCAACCCATCAGAAGCCTTCCATAGGAGTGCAGTTTGTCGCTGCACCCTCCCTGCCTCGGAGCCTGACTTTATAGGAGGAAGGAAAAAGTTGCTATGGGAGGGCAGATTGCCTGGCCTTAAAAGGAGATTTCCAGTGGAAATGTTGTGCATAGACTGACTTTGCTGGTTGCTAGATTAAGGGGAATATACAAAACTGCAGGCAGACTCACACAGATGTTCTAAAGGGAACCTTTACACACGCCTCTTCTTTCTTCTAAAAATGTACTTCCACTCTTCACCTTTCAATTACAGAAAAGTCCTCATTTTTGTGACCTCAATAAAGACTTATAGTCTGAGACCAAAATGCTGAGTCCTTTCTGGTGAGGGGATAGCTGAATCTTATACATTATCCTGGAGGTGGACTGTTTTTCCTCTGTGCAGTTTGTAAAGGCGGAGTATACTATTAAGAGGCTTGTCTGCAGACATAAAGGCAATAATCTGACTGGAGCCAGTCCGTCCATGACCTTAAGTGCACCATTTAAAAACCATACCTCAAGCCTTGCCCTCATTCTTACTCCACCCTCTGAAGAACAGATCACACCACTGCAATTTCATAACTCTGGAAGTCTATTTACCCACTTCAGCTATAGCGCCGTCAGCAGCTTTCAGGAGAGCTGAGTTACACTTTGTGGGTCAGCTTTAAGACAAAAATCTTCTGACTTTCCTTTCAGTATTACCTTCAGTGCCTTTCTCTGCTTTCCATGTTTTCTTTTCCCAGATTGACAGCATGCCTGAATGAGTTTGTATGGAATTTATCAAGAACAGCATTATGACTAACATTTTCATGGGTCACAGAACAACTTGTATCAATCCAGCTAATTAGCTCCTTTTTGTGGCGCTTTTTTTTACATGAAATATCTATTCAGTTTTCTTATCTACTGGAATTTGTGATGTGCAGACAAAGACATACCACAAAATGATGTGCTATAAAAACCACAAGACACTGATCTTTCTTTGTTCATAAAAACATTCAAAATTAATTCCTCCTAAGAGATAAAAAAAGCAGAGAAAGCAAACTGAAAGAAGATGAAGATAAGGCAAACTGAAAGAGACAGAGTAAAGCTTTGCCCAACATCTGGGTCTGCCAGGTCACCCGACAGTCACTTGAATTCTACTTTCAGCCTCTTCGTTACATTACCGGCATTTTAGGATGACTCCCATCTATTTCCTGGCAGCTCAGAGAAGCCACAACATAACTGATGACATAGGTTCCCCTGCCAAATAAATCTCTATCAGCACTTGTAGGACTCGGCAAGTGCTGGAGCAGGGCTGTGCTCCGTAACAGCCCCTCCAGGCTGTGAATCAGAGATCATAACCCACTGGAAGGGCCAGAGAGGTCATCCCTTACCGAAGGCAGGTTGGCTGTAACCCTATTCTTCCTGATACATGTTTATCAAGCCTGCTCTTTAAGATCTCTACAGCCTTCCATGCACTCTAGTCCAGATCTTCATTTTCTCTGTCATTAGAAAGTGAAGAGTATTTTAGCTGCACACTAGTTGCTCAGTTTATCTTATCTTGCATGCAAATGGAGAACAGAGCAGCCTTTTCCTCCTTTTAGCTGTCTCCTATGTACTTATGGCATCATGCTCCTCCTTCAGTCTTCCCTTTTTCAGACTAAATTACCAGAGATGAGTCACGATTTTTGTAGGCTCTCTCCAAAATCTTTGCTCATAACCTCTGCTCTCTGCTTTCTCCAACACCACTCAAACCACGACCTAAAAATTTGTGAGTGTTAGAAGAAATAGAATGAAAGAATTATTTCACATTGAGTCATAGAATCACAGAATAGTTAGGGTTGGAAAGGACCTTAAGATCATCTAGTTCCAACCCCCCTGCCATGGGCAGGGATACCTCACACTAAACCATGTCACCCAAGGCTATGTCCAATCCGGCCTTGAATATCGCCAGCAAGTAAGCATTCACAACTTCCCTGGGTAATCTGTTCCAGTGCCTCACCACCCTTACAGTAAAGAATTTCTTCCTCATATCCAATCCAAACTTCCCGTGTTTAAGTTTGAAGCCATTACCCTTTGTCCTAGCACTACAGTCCCTAATGAAGACTCCCTCCCCAGCATTCCTATAGGCCCCCTTCAGATACTGGAAGGCTGCTATGAGATCTCCACACAGCCTTCTCTTCTCCAGGCTGAACAGCCCCAACATGTCAATTAATCTCTATTCCTGGTTACATAGCCCAGGCTGGCACTTGCCTGTGTTGAAAAATATTGCTGGCATTGTATTCAGCCTGTACCCAGTATATCACTGCAAGCTTTTTTCTGAAGAGCTATAGAATTGTAAATTCATTCCTATTCCTCATGCTGGTAGCTGACTACTGTTAAATGTATTTTCTGGAACTTCTTGTTATTGAAATGCATCCCATATTTTCAGCTCATTTCTATATGATTAATTTATATTCTAATCTTGTCCCTCATCACACTTGCAGTCCCAACTGTTGCCTGCAAATTCAAGACAGGTGCTCTCCTCCATGGCCAAAATCACTAATGAAAGCATTGGATTTCCAGCCACCCTTTCATAGACCTCTCCAGGCTACATTTCCTTTGCCATGTTGATAATAACCTGAAGTACAGGGTCAAAAGACCTGTCCTGTAGAATGTCCAGGCTGGATGAGTAAACACAGGGGACTGAAAAATACCGCTTCTGCCGTCACTCCCTTTGAATGCTGCCCTATAAGGAGCTCAGGCAAACCAGAAAAGCAGATCCTTTGTACTTCAGCACACTGCAAAACTAGTCTCAGAAGGAACACAGGACATCAAAGCAGTTTTTACCTTTTTGCTGGTTTTGTATCGCAAACAAGAGGCCAAAATTCAGCCCTCAGCAGACAGTGGTGTTCATTTCCCCCTGTCACTGGAGGAGGGTAAGTATGCAGCTATTTCAGGGCTGAATATGGACACCTTGCTTATGCACTTGCTTTCTTTCTCTTTAACTCCATATGCTGAGAAATCATATGATCCTGAAAATCTCATTATCATAGAATCATATACTTTTTGGGTTGTAAAGGACCTTAAGATCATTGAGTTCCAGCCCCCTGCCATGGGCAAGGACACCTCATGCTAGATCATGTAGCCCAAGGCTCTGTCCAAGGTAGGCTTGAACATTAGCAGGGATGGAGCATTCACCACTTCTTTGGGCAACCTCTTCCAGTGTATCACCACCTTCACAGTAAAGAACTTCTTCCTTATATTTAACCTAAACTTCCCCTGTTGAAGTTTAAACCCATTACCCCTTGTCATGTCCAGCACCTGGGATCATGGAGCTACAACTGTTGTGGAACAAGGGTATTTCTTGTGGTTGATCTACATGCTCCTTCCCCTATCACACTTGTGATTTGAAATTTTGTTATACAATTTAAAAAAATACTATTTTAAAAGAACTGTCTGCATTTGAAATAATATAAAATTTTACTATTCACAGATTTTCTTCAAAATGCTTTTTTACTTTTCTCTACAGACAGGACTTCTACTGATTTTGAAAAAGATTTTGCCAGAAGGACTGATGCTGTATCCAGATCTTGCAAATAAGACTCTATTATTTCGTTCTGCTCCCAGCTTGCCATTTATCTCAGTGGAATTCCCACCTGCTTCTTCCAGGTGCTGCCAACACAGATTCATAGGAGCTCTATTAACTTTTAAAGTGCTAGTTAACGTCATTCTAAAACACCGCTTGTTTTCAACTTACTGCCATCGGTCGAAAAAAAGCAGCACTCCTCTTTTCAGCAGCTCATTAAATCTTATTAAAATACATGCCTGCAAAATAGGTAAATTAACTCCACAAATCCACTGTGACAGTGTCCAGCCTGCCAGCCATTCTTTTTCTTTTTCTTTTTTTTCTTTCTCTTTTCTTTTCGTAGCAAGCTACCAGACTGGTAAGAAGGGATACATAAGTACTGCTCCCCCTCAGCTTCATTTAATTTAAGACTTTAGTAATTCATGCAAAAGAGATTTGGTTCCTCTCTCCCTCCATGAGGGTGACACCACTGACATTTTCCTTTACAATAGCTCAAATAGAGGAAAATTAAGGCCCTGGACTTGTCTATCTTTAGGTAAAACATTTCTGTAAAGTCTAGCTAATATATGCTAAATGTTTTTTGGTAATTTCAATTTCTTTTCCTTTTCTTACGTATAGATAGGTATTGCATATGCATCCGCCAGCAGAACGTGCACAAAAGAGCAGCTTGTGAGTCTCTAGCTTGCAAAGAACAAATAAGAACCACTGATTTCCAAAGCAGCAGTTCCGATAAGAGTAGCTGATTAAGCGAAATACAGATGGAATAAAAGACTGCCATCTGCCTTCCTGTTTTAATTTTTGTGGTAAATTCTGAGAGCCCGTATCTCTCATTTATGCATATACACATTTATGAATCTTAGCTATGGACAAAAGGGGAGTACATGAGGATTATTAATTGATAAAACAAAACATGAAAAGAAAAAAAATACCTTGTGTTATTTTTGAAGGGACCTTTATCTTTTGTTTGAACTTCAGACAGAGTTAATGTCAAGTAGCCCAACCTTAATTTACCATGAAAGACACTAATATCCAGTCCTTTATAGAAATGATCCACAATCAGATTCCCTGCAGGATCTTTGCAACAGTCACTGGAGATTTTTTGTTGCTGTTTCTTACTCATGAATATGCTTTACAATCAATTATTCACCCCGTGTCCTCTACCTCCACTGCCTTTCATCATTATCTCTGAAGAGGGAATCAATATGAGAAACTAATTGCTGCAAATTCATTACAACTGTCATTCTCCTTTGTTATTCCCTTGACCAAAAGAGCACTTAGTGCTGAATTCCCCAGACCAGTTGTAACTTCTAAAATATTAATATCTACATAGCACTCACTCAGTTAAAGTTCAGGCTTATCAGCAGAAAGGAGCATAAAAAAAAGAGGTACCAGGGCTTAGTCCCAGCATGAGCACCAGTGCTGGTGCAAAAGCTACGTGCTGTTGTCCAGCATCCTACTTACACTGGCACCACATCTAGCTCCTCCATCTCCACTGGTCAGGAGTACGGACCTTCCTCTGGGAACTGGTGTGATTTAAAGGGTGGTAACCATGTAGAAGCTCGACCTATTACTGAATCATGACAGATCTAACTTTATTCCTATCACTGCCTATGCTGTGATTTGCATAAGTGCTTACTTACCTGCTAGCTATAAACAACAAGAAATATTGTGAAACTCATTGTTTGCATGTGAAGAAATACAGTGGTACAGAAAGCAAAATTATGAAGAATATTCTGTATAATATTTCTAAGTTATGGCGACCAGATCTATTTTTTTTTTAAGCATTAAAGTTTAGAGCACTGAGATTTTTTTGCCGGAACATAATATTCAGATTGAATTTTATTAAAAAAACAGAATGAAAAATGTGTGTATTTCTGCAGTTTCAAAACTAAGAAGTAATTTGAGACAACACTGAGGAATCTTTGTCAGTTACATCAATTCCCCAATTACAAGGAGAAAAAGACCACAACTGAGAGCAACCCTATGTAGGCTCCTTATGAAATGGCATCCCTCAAAGTGGTAACTGAGGATGAGTAAGAAATCTGGAGCTGGATGAAATACCGAGTACCTTATGGGTAATGCCTGAGTTCAGTTGAAGTGAATGAATATCTCTCCCACTACAAGAGCGCAACAGACCATTATTGCTTTTCATCTTTTGACTTTGTAATGCAACTAAGATTATAGACCAAACTGCACAATCTTTCCTTAGGTGGCGAATTAAGCAGCTCATGTTTCAAGCTTTGCTGTGTCCAGTGCACAAAAGTCTTTCCTGGTAGCTGCTGTGGGTGGGTGTAACCTAGTAAGGAAGATGAGAAAAAGAGGCTTGGGCTTGCCATGCTGTTTAAACTCCAAGTTCGATTGTATCTTGTTGCTGAGATGCACATAGCTTTTTAAAACTGTAAATAGAGACTGGCTGCTCAAACAGTAGCTGCAGAAGGCTGCTGACAATTTCATCTGGTGACAGGAGCTAGTTTCAAAGAAGATTAGTCACCACTATTGAGAATATTCATTGAGAACTCACTCATTCTGCCTGCAGATTACAAAGGTTTACTAGCAGTCCTGCTAACCTAAACAGACGGGATTTTTTAACCATCTAGTTGTAGCAGTTTCCTAATGCTTTCTGGACCCAATTTACCACCAGCCTCTTTTAGCTGCAACAAGCTGCAGAAAGGAATACGACTCTTTTAAGACTGATTTTAGCCAAGAAAACTATGCTAAGGAAGAGCTACATCATCCATTAACTTGGATTTCCATTCAGTTCTAATTAGGCTGCATAAAAATGTCTCCAAACATATTTAACTTGTATGCAGTGGCATAATGTTCCAGGTTTAAAATTTTAGTTTATGGGTTTGGGTGGGTGCCTGATACTTCCAACGTTTAATGAATCTGTCCTCACTTGGCAATTTGCCACTGGTGATCACAGAGTTTGTGCATGCCCCTAGGTATTTATATCTGTAAAATTGATAGTGTGTGAAATGTCTTATATTTGACAAAACATGGCTGTTTTATTTTCTTCTGAAATGACATAATTACTCCTGCAGGATATGTGGTCAGCTGAAGATTTGTAATTTTTCATATTAAAGAGTTCTATATGCTATTTCTGACAACCAATGCTTTATTTTTGTGAGAGATTCAGTCTGTTTAGTTAGTGGCTGTATTTTGTTTAAGTCTCTCACTGGAAGCTCCCTGGAACAGCAGCTATCATTGTGTTGCAACACAATTGAAAAAATAACTTTAAAAAACTCTGTAAAAATGGGATTTTCCATTGATTTTACAGATGGTGGTATGCTAAAAATACAAAGAGAAACGAAAGCAAAGTGACACAAAAGGTACTAAATGTAAACACAACGAATAAATCTCTTAGTCCAAGTCCAAAAAGAAAGGAACAAGAGGCAAAAAAAAAGCCCTCATGGATGTTAGTGAAAAAGGAAAATCCTTTTGTTGTACTGGCAGATTATTTTAAAATATCATTATTTTTTCCTTTCAAATGCACCAATGACATATTTAAGTAAAATTTCCACTCCCTTGCCAACAACTACTTAAAAACTATAGTGCTAAAAAAAAAGACAGGAAAACAGAATCAGGAAAGGATGCATATTTGAAAATAAAACTAATTTAAAGTCCTCTGGATACAGTCCGAGGGTTCAACACTGGCACAACAATAAGTCTTTTGAAGGCCTCCCAGTTCAGCTAGTTAAGAAAAATGGTGGTGTTGTCAACCCCTCTCTACTGCTCTGGCTTCTGTGAGATGGACCACCATAAAAATTCAAAGCACCTACAGTTTCACCACCTGCCCAGGTTCATCCCTCTGTGCAAGTTAACTTGCTCGTTCCTCTCCTATCATGATTGCATTGAGAAACCTAGCAAATCCAAGAGTTATTCTCTGCACATATGAGTCTCCTTCATATCTTCTAAGAAACGAAAACACTAATTTAAAAGTGACACCTTTTAGAAACGGCATCTACCAGGCTATTTTTATCATAGTTGTTAACAGGGCTTGTCTGGACTTGTCTGTGAATAATTACCAGGCAAAAGGACTAGTTTACTCTAATGCTAATGTACAGCAACAGTGATTTACATTATAGCAAATACCTATTCTTTGTGTCCACAGTACCTGTTATTTTTGCTATGCTGAGTCTCTTATCTAAAACAGAGCAGAAAATAGTACATAGTGTCCCTCACTCACCTTCTTTAGAGTGTCAGGAAAGGTCTTATGAATCAAAGGTTTATAGCTGCTTTTTCTAACTCTGTTTGCCTTCCTCTCTAGCATACTACTTCCTGGTTGTGATAGAGCCCTGGATATTTTTAACAACTTCTTTCTTCTACATCTTCCTTCTTCTTCACAGCTCACAATCTCCAGGGATCCCTCATCCTTTTGGTTGAAGGATGGAGCCTAACAGTCCTTTTTGGAGGCAAGTTTGAGGGAGCACTGCTGCCTGATGTGAAACTGCAGCTACCTGGGCTGAGCAAATTAAACTCACTTGCCTGACCTATGTAGGCACAAGAATTTCTCTAACGAAACTAGGCAACACCAGGTTAGATCAGTGCTGATAACACATTTTCATATGGAGTAGGTCTTTTATCAAAGAAGTTTGGTTTAAGATGGAAACAGTTTGCGGTGGCATGGTGCCTCCAGATAAACTTGCAAAATGATAAAAATTGAAAAATGTTTAACTGTTGGCTTTACACCTTGTCAAGGGTGCCTGCCTACTGTTGCTCTCATTCTAGCCAAATCTGTTGGCCATTTAATACCTCTGTTCTTGGAGGATGTAAAATTTCCATTCAAGAAAAGTTAGCATTTTTTTACTTCTTGTAATGACCTGCAGCATTTTTCCTCCCCAAAAAGATATTTTCTTTCCCCTGATGTGAACCTGCCTGCACCACTCTACTTTTGTCCTTGTTTTGAAGTTTCTTTGCATCAACTTTAATGGGTCTGTGGTCCCATATCACAGTCTATCTTTGGAATTTCCGGCCTCCATTTTATTACAAAGTTCTCTGTCCCCGGAATTCCTCATACTCTCCTTAACTTCAATATTTAGCAAAGGTATAGACTCATCCCAAACTTTTAGTGCTCAAAATAACTGAAATTAAGATTGTGAACTTAACAACACTGTCATAATATCTGTCCACTCAAGTTAATATTCTGAATTAATTCGGCCTCCTTACCTGCAAAATTTTTCTTCTTACAGAGGTTCAAGTATTGCAGCTAGCTTCCACTTAGACCAACACAAACGTGATGGAGACTATTTAGCTTGACAACTATATCATATTTATTTGGCCCACTGTGCCAGCTTGATTACCTTGGCAGAAGAGTGACCCATTTTGGCACCACAAATAGGGTGTAGAAGTTGTGTAACATTTTCAGCCTGAGACAGTTCTACAGTTTGAGCAGAGCTCAGAGATACAGACAGCACACAGAAAGGGGAAATTACAGGAGTTTCTAGGCTGTTTCTGCTCACTTACTAAATAAATTGTTTAAAACTTCAAGGATTTTTAGCAGATCAAAGTTTCACCTAGGCTAAATGATTACGTGCAAGAGGAATACAAGAGAAACAAGGTATATAAGCAGACATACTTGGCATAGGAACTTGAAAGAATCCTTCAGTTTATTCACAAAAGCCCATGCAGACAGAAAAAACATGCGCACGTGCAGACATACGTGCATATGCATGCACACACTTCTTCAGGCTCCAACTGTCACACATATTTGTTTGAGGTTTTAGGGGTCTTTGAAAATGCTATAAAATGAATTGAGAACACAGTGAAGAGATTCACACTTTTCAGATATTATTTTCCTAAAATGATATATTTACTTTTTGAATCAACATGCTTTCCATCCTAAGGATATCTTATGAGGGGGGAAGGAAGGGGAAGCTAAAAATAAGCAGCAAAAAGGCAGTGAAGACTCCGGTACTACTAATTTAATTTGACAGTGGGCGATACTCAAATTGTGATGTTCATACATATTTCTGTGCAAATTAGACCAAAAAAGAAACAGTAAATACACTGAAATTAGGATTATTTGTTAAATTCTGCTGTAAAGAGGAACACATATTTGTGTCTCTCATAAACTCCTCTGACATAAAACAATTAGTGTTCCTGGAATATTTCAGGTTAGTAAAGAGGCTTCTCTGTTGAGCACAGCTTTTTTTCTCCTCTTTCTTCTCCTCCCTCCCCCCTCTTTCTTTTTTAGTCTGACTATAGGATAAAACCTCAGTGATTAGCTTCGTTGCCGGCAACAAGCCTGATTCTTTAATGTAGCTGCTCTGCTCCTTAGCTTTGTTTTCATTATTATTTGCATTGTGCAGCAGATGACTAAGAGATAGTCAAAAGATCAAAGGTTTCCTTTGATGGTTTATATCATGGATCCCTGCTGTATTAAAAAGGATCTCAGGTCAGGACATTCTTGTTCACACGCAGATCTGAACAAGGGGCTGCACAGGGTGATCAAACTGGATGAAGGCTGAACACATCCATCAAAGGGCTGACCACATTGGCCCAAACAGAAGAGGAGGTTCTACCTCCATAACCATGACATTAACTAGTGACAGATGTCTCCCTGTGGCTGCTGCTTTGATGTGCCAGGACTAAGGAGAACCAGAGAACACAGAGAGGTTACACTTTCCATATTACTCTAGAACTGTTTTATAAAAATAATTAAAATAATAATTTGTAGAGAGTAATTTCTAATATCGAAGGATTTTTGTTCTTTACATACATGGATAGGCCCATTCTGTATAACCAAGCCACACGTGTGTCAGGTCACAATACATCTCTCTCACACATTGCATTTAACCTTACAAACGTCAGTAAACAATAACAAACTAGTCATTGCAGCGCATCTTTGAAGTAAAGCACTCTCATGCACAGAAGGGAGATGGAGATACTAAGACCAAAAGGAAGTCCCACTCTTCAGAAGGTGGGCTGATGCAGCATGTCACTTCCACATTTAAAACTCTCGGTCGTAGACTAAAATTATTTTATGTGTTTCTTTGTGTTTGTGGGAGACGATAATGACAATTTTATACCGATTAGGATACATCAGGTGAAGTGTATTATGTAGCAGGCCTGTCAAAACCCCTGTAGTCTTGACACTTGGGGTCATAAGTCTTAGCAGTCCTCTTGCTAGGCATTCAACCAATGTGCAGAACAGAGTGACTGCCAGTCTCTTCCATGACCCATACACCAGATATAGCAGCCTACCCTGATTTAGAAACTGCTGCCCAGACGCATCTTAGTTGAAATTTCATGGAACATGGAAGAGATTGTCATCTGATCTTAAGGTCCTTTCCAACCCTAACTGTTCTATGATTCTATGATTCCACGAGGGGTATCAAGAGGGTATGAGGCCAAGGAGATCCTGTATAAGAGAAAGCCTACCCCAGCACTGCTAAGTATAGTCATTTCCCTACTCTGCAGCCCAGAGCAACATTTCCTTCAGGAATCATTCTAATGCTGCTGGGTTTCCCATCACATCAACAAAGGTGATACTACCTCCTGCACTGAAGAGACATTTACTTGGAAGGGGTGCCCAAACAGCCTACATTTGCTTCCTGAGTAAAACAGAAAACAACAACAACCTCCCACTTTTTAGGCCAGGCAATTTTTGTTTACATTAGGACCTTTGCCAGGGTAAGTCCTGTTAAAAAGTAACTTCATGCCACTGAAGAATATTAAGATATCATTAAAAGCTTTAAATGTGGACCTATCCTAAGTTTTACAGATTATCTCCAGCTGTTTTTATTCACAACAGCAGCATAGCTACACCTCAAGAAGCAGGTTTCATCTTGGAAAACATCATGTCAAGTGATGTTTCTAACCTGAAGTAAGTGTTGAAGCCACCTGTCTCATGTTAGTAAGGCTTCACTCAACAGCAGTGAGCTCATGGTGCTTCCATAGGTCTCACAGCACTTCCAAAGAGCAGTTACTTTTGCCTAGCCTACCATCTGTGTTATGATGCTGCAGAGGAAGGTCTGATGACAAATGTCACTTCGATATTTAGACACAAAAATTTAAGCAAAATGAATCGCAGTGTAACAAATGCTTTCCACTGAGCAGCTGATGTTAGAGCTGGGATTTCAGAAGGAAACTTGGCTTGTGGTTTTGCATTCCTTCAACAGTTCTCATTCGGATCATCCTAAATAAAAAATATCATTGCTAGAAATCCACTGGGTTGATTTCACATTTCAAGTGGTATGAATTTCATAGTACTTTTGACATGGCTTGTTCCATTGTGCTACATTCCATGACTTCAAAACGAAAAATAATAAACTACCCTCAATGTAGTCTAGAAGAATCTGAGAATCCAAGGAAGTTTAAATAGAAAGACCATTGCTGAGTAGCTTTTGTATGTATAAGAAGGCATTTGTTCTTAAAAATGTAAAAAAGTAACCTTTTTTATCATCAGAGCCAGCTTTTCCTACTAGAAAATGGAGGGTAACAAGTAGCAGAAACCTTAAACCCTGAGTGTGCTTATGATGTAATGGGAAAGTTCAGCCCTTAATCTATAGACTGTTTAAGGGAGCCTTTTTACTAATACCAATATTACCTGGATTAGCCCTATAGTTACTTGACTTAAATTTGAAAAACTTGACAGCCCAGGTGTCGTGGTTTGAGGCGTAAATCAATCTGCCTGCCCACTCACTCCTCCCAACCTTCTTTTCCTCCCCCACTTTACGAGGGGGGGGGGGGAAGGGGGGGGGGGAAGGAAAGGAACCGAAAGAATGCAACTCCTATGGGTTGAGATAAGGACCGTTCAGTAATCAAGGTATAAC
>JASSUY010007115.1:0-35945 GCA_032466535.1 Forpus xanthops | reverse complement strand
TTCTGCATGTAAAAGTTCTCTAGTAACCTCCAAACATGGTCCTAAAGCCTTCGGCTCACTACTTTACAAATGTCAGAGAGTTGTCTGGATTGCTCACATGTCCACGTTCTTCTAAGTACATTCCCACACCATATAGTAAATTATTATCTTGTGATAAGGTGTTTGTGCATAATTTTTCACTTTTATTTTATTCCGGGTAAGAAAGAGGACAAAAATGACCCAGGATACTGTCAAAATGGCAGGAAGCAATAATCACACTTCCATCCACCTTCATTTCACATGGCAACATGTTTTTTAGTCTCCTTGTTTGAAAGAGAGAAGACTAGAGCATGCCACTACCAATCTCTGCTCAGTGTGCTTCTTTTCACTGAGGGTTTTCTGCTGTAAGCCATAGCTGGACAATCATACTACTGGGCTATATTACAAAGGCAGGGCTTTAAAATGTAGTTATTTCTATACCACATCTGTAACACCAGGATCAAGCAGAACCCTGGGGACCTGGTTGTGTAAGACAGCATTATCAGATGCAGAAAGCTGCACTTGCCAGTAATTTACGTGAATGCATTTTCAAGTGAGAAGTATAGATCTAGACAATGTATAACCATAATCTGAGTGCCTACCTTTGCATTTAAGCTTGTTAATACACAGCCAAATGAAAGCATCAATGATCAAAGTCACTATACAAAAATACCAGTTGGCTTAACTCCACCAGGTCCTGCAAAGGCTGAGCCAAATACCAAGCACAGCAGCAAGGCTACACATTTCGGTGTGGGGATGCTGGAGAGGGCCCTCTCCAAGAGCACCTCCATAGGAAGCATCTAAGAGAAAAGGAAAGCTGGAGACAGCATGGAGGGAGATGCCAAATGCATTCTTCTTTGTATGCACGACACTTCCAGGAGCCTCCTGAACTGTGTTTGATACACCTCACACTTTTTTTGGGGTCTTTATCCTAGGCTGACACTTTGTCATTAACAGCAGGAAAAATGGGGTTACGTCACACATAAAAAAGAGTGGACATTACTGAATTATAGAAAGTACTTACCTCATGTGTATTATATCATTTTTTTCCTTTATTGTGTGCAAATATGTCACTATTAGAGATATAGAGGTTCCATATAGTAAAAGTGATTATTGAAATGATGGTTTTCCTGTCTGTGCTCACTTAAGTAGTTTTCTGTGAAAACTCAACAGGGAATTTCCTAATGAGACTACAACTGAGTCCAGTTTAATCCCTGCTTGCTTTGTCTGCATTTCTAACTCTCAAAATCATGTAATTAGTCACCAGTACTGCAGCACATATGGATTACTGTCCTAGAAAGGCAATTTTTGTTTTTAGCAGTTTTCATGGTTTAAGGATTAAAAAAATCCCCCAGATTTGCAAAACTCTTTCGTTGTGCTGGCAGTGCAGCCAGCAGTCCAGGGCAACGTTCTGAAGGCAGGAACAGCCATGGGTCAGCTCCAAACCTGGCTGTTCTAGTGATGTCTCACCAGCACTAACACAGTTGGGACCTGGTGGGACCACCAAGGAACAAACCCTCAAGATATTCACGCAGGTCACCTCCTGGCTGCAATATCACCCATTCTCTGCTGCTTTCCAGACAGAAGAGGCACATTGCTGCCATGGCTGGAGCAGGAAGAGAACACCCCTCAAGCTACTTTGTCCCATGAGAAGTGACTGAGCCCCTCACTCCATACTGCTTTCCAACTGTAGCTAGAAATGAAAGAAATGAAATATCCTTGAGCTTGCAGGTAGTGTTGCATGAAGATAAGAAGTAAAAAGCCTCTCATGCCTTTCTTTTTTGTTCTTTCCAGGCAAGGGCAACTGATGTGGCCAGGACAGTTGTGTTATGACTGAATTAACCTTGGAAAAAAAACTTATTTTTGCATGAACTAAGACTATTTGTGTTCTATCTAACACCAAAAGGGCTCTTGAGTTTGCCTGCCATGAGCCAAATTCCAGTTGGCATCTTTATTGCCATGTCTCGCCACAAAGGCATCATTACTGCTGTGAGCTAGTTCAGCTCACTAGCCACGGATCTTCTGACCTTTCCAGATCTTTATCTCATAGCTTACTCTTACTGTTGGTAAAAGACAGCACCAACAAGAAAGGAATCTGGCAGTGTGGGAAGTGGCTGAGCTTCACAAGAAGTCCCAGGTAACCTCTTCATCTGATTTCTGTTTCTGATCACTTTCTTATTTAGGCCATTTCTCATGTTCAAAAATCCCTTGAGGGAAAAATATACCCTGTAAAATTAGAGTTATCCTTGATATCCTTCAAAGAATGAGTGTAACACAGTGATTTGTTTGCTTCTTTTCTTCCCACAGACACTGTGTTCAACATTATTTTCAAATACAGATACCTCATATTCTTGTCCTCAAAAGTAGCACACACTTTTATTTCTTTGAGGCAGGAAAGAAGAAACAGGGAAGGATAAGTGTTTTTTATACCATCTCCTGAAGCAGAGGATAAAATGCAGTGCCCAAAATGGGCCAGTTATAAAAAAGGAACAAGAGCAAGATAAGACCAGGAGTAACAAGCAAAAGGCAGGGGAGAACAGCCCAGTGTTCAGCAGAAGTCTGAGTAATGGCTGAGCCTAAGAAAAGGTGCAGTACTACATTCCAAGATGATCCCCAAGTACATGTGGCAACTCAAAACAGAGGAGCAGGGGCATCTGCGACCAAAACCAGCAGCTTCTCCAACACACACATGAATGAAAAAGTCATCACCACCATGACCACACTGCAAAGTCAGCCATGCCATTTTTCTCTGGAGCTGATCAGGGGGCTGGAGCACCTCCTCTATGAAGACAGGCTGAGAAAGCTGGGGCTGCTCAGCCTGCAGAAGAGAAGCTGCGTGGAGACCTCAGCAGCCTTCCAGTATTTGAAGGGGGCCTACAGGGATGTGAGAGAGGGACACTTCAGCAGGGACTGTAATGATAGGATAAGGAGTAACAGGTTCAAACTTAAACAGGGGAAGTTTAGGATAGATACCAGAAAGATATTCCTCACCATGAGGGTGGTGAGGCACTGGCACAAGTTGCCCAGAAAGGCTGTGGATGCCCCATCCCTGGCAGTGTTCAAGGCCGGGTTGGATGAGGCTTTGGGCAACCTGGTCTAGTGGAAGGTGCCCCTGCTCATGGCAGGAAGTTGGAACTGGATGAGCTTTAAGGTGCCTTCCAACCCAAACTAATCTGTGATTCTGTGAAAAGGGCATCAGAAACCCTTAATTAAACAGCTCATGTGTAACACACACACACACATATATATGTATATCCCTTGATTGAGCATAGAATTGATTCAATGGCCATGTGTGATTTGAGTAAGTGCAGAATTCAGAGGGCCAAAGTGAGATGTCTGTGATGGACAATTTCATTTTAAAATTAAAACCCACAGAACTACAAGTTTTTTCTAAGAGACGAAGGCTTGGAGAGTCAACAAGGAATTCCCAAGAATTCAGTGAAAAACAAAACCACTGTCCCAAGAGCTGCCAGCTGACAAGAGTAGTCTGGAATTATCTTTCTCAATTAGTTAAATTTGTGATTTCACTTCATTTAGGATGTGTTTTTTGAATGTTTACAAAGACTCCTCAAATTCTTAAATCTTCACAGAACACCTGAATGTCAAGACTCAATTTACTCAATTACTTTTTCTTTCGTGGCTTTTGCGGGAGAATAAAGGCACATCATTTCAGTACGCAGGTTTCTGCTTCTCCAGCTATGTGAGAGATTAGTAATAAAGTAAATTCATGCTTTTACAGTAATTTAGATTTCTTCGATTGATGATGCTGTGCAAGTGGAAAGATACTCAGCAAATAACCTCCTGGTACCTACAAAACTCTTTGCAATAATGGCTGTAGAAGGTCATTAATTCCTCATTACTACAGAATTTGTAGGTTAATGTATTGAGACATTTTCTCTTGTTGATACTGGTTTCATCTGTGTGAGAGCTGTAAGAGACTGGATGCTTCTTGCTTTCCTTGTACTGACATAGCCTGCTCCAAGCACCATTTTAATATATCTGTTAGGTTTTGTAAGGCTGTGCCTATTTGCCCTTGATTATGTGTTTAATTAGGGCTGAAATATTCCATAATTAATTTCTTAAGTAAGATCTGAAATGGAGATTAGTTCTTGTTGGTGTTCTCAACTTACTCATCTCTTTCTACTACACAAAAGAGCCCATGCCTTTATCTCAGATAGTCTGTTAACACTTCGTGCTGTTGCCCTAGTCCAAATATTTCTTCTATTTCCAATCAATATGTACTAGAAAGGTTTGGTGATGGAAGTGAGGAGGAAAGGGAGTTAACTGCATCCTGAGATGGGCTGGATCTTCTCTCTAGCCAGGCTCATAACTGTGAAGTTTCTCCCAGCAGCACGCTTCTCCTGCATGCCCTTCACTCCCACTGAAGCAAAAGAAAAACCATCCTGCATGATTGCTCTGTTGCTAATTTTCCCTCTTTCCACCCCAGCTCCCAGCCTGAATATGCTTTGTCTGGGCTGCTGCTTTGATGTTGCATCAGGCAGCTTTGAAACAGTAACTTGAAGACAGCATTAAAGCCAGCCAAGGGTAAAACATCCAGCCGTTACAGTGCAGTTGTGCAGATACATGCCATGGCTTCACAGGGAAGCCCCCACATACAAGAGCATGGGCTGCCTCGCTGTCTCTTCCAAGGAGCTCTGTGAAAGCCAGGCAGAAGCAAAGCTCCATCCTCCCATTCTGAACCATTCACTACTTTGAGCACAAGCAGGATGGATACAGCCTCGCCAGAGATGTCGTCATATGTTGGTTTTGAACAATGGAGGATTCGGGGGGGGGGGGGGAAGTTGTTTGTGTGTGTGCATCTGTCAATAAGGGAGCTTAAGTTGGGGATCAGAGATGTACTCAGGGAGATTAAGTGCAGCAGATTTCTAGGTGAAATCTGGTTAGTGTTGATGCAAAAGGTTGGGGGAGGTTTTCAAAAGCACATGTGGGAGGAAACTGCTTGTATCCTATTGATTTTCTATTTTGGTGCTTAGCACTCATCACTGTGTGACAGTCTTGTGAAGTACTGGAGCTCCTGGAGATAGTGGAAGATGCCCATGAAGGAAGCAGGTTGATGAGTCAGCACTGACACTAACATCCAATGCAGAAAGGGAAGAGGAGGGAGCCATAGGAAAGACACCACCACTACCACCCGTATTGCAAAGTGAATGCAATACAATGACCCCTGCTTCCAACATATTTTCCAAATAACTGGTATCTCAGGTGGAGGTCAAAGAGAAGAAGGATGATATACAGCGCATGTTCAAGACCTGCAAGCATGTTCCTGGCTGTGTGAGCAGGAGTCACCACTGTATCAGGGAGCACTAGCAGGGAGGATTGCAGCTCCCAAGTCCACCTTCCCTGGAATTAACTCTTCCATCTGCAGTCAGACCTTCTCCTCTGTTTTGTCCAGGCCTGGCTGATGACAGCCAAACACCAGCAGGAGAGGTAGGGCTGCAGCGAGTGCACACACTCATGGAGAGGAGGATGCAAAAGCAGGGATGGGTTTAGCAAAGCTCTGAAGCAGGGGCACTACAGCTTTTTGCTTGCTGTCAGGAAACAGCAGCTGCTGCTCGGCCACATGCACTTGCTTTTTTACTGAAGGCAGAAAAATTAAGTAGGTCACTTTTGTTTGCCAGAAGCAGAGATTAAGGATATTAGGAAAGGGCACAGTAGAGTGTAAGCAGATGCTGAAAACACTGGAGATCCAACCTGACTGGGTTTATACACAGCATGAATGAGGAACTCATTTGCTGACATGAAAAACCGAGATCATGTTTAGATACTACATGCAGAAGAGATGTCAGGTGCGCTAGTAAGAGAGGAAATGTGCATTCATTTAAGTAAATATGCAAGCTTTATGGCTCTTGAAGAAAGGGAGCTAAAGTAGAAAAAGATCAGCTGTCATGTATGTATCTTCAGAGTCTTAATCAAGTTCTTGCTTATTTTCCTTAAGAGGCCCCAGTTTCTAAAGCACTGCATGCCTACAAAACCTCTTCAACTTGTTGAGAGCTGAGGACAATCAACATTTAACAAGACTAAACTAGTGCAGGGAGCAGCAGGACATCATCTGTAGGACCACCACTATAAATCCATAGCCATTAGGCACAACAAGCATTGTCACATGCAAAGGACTTGGGTGTTTTGGTGTTAAACCTTCACACACTGAGATGATAATTGTTCACATTCCCCATTCAGGCACATCCCAACCAGCAAGAAACAAGGAATGTTATACTTTGGACGGCCTTATTTGCCACATAAACCCAAACCATAGCCTTCGTGTTGTCTAGGGCTCACCTCCACAGCAGAGGGTCCAGGCACAGTTCCCCAAAGCTGACAGCCCCCTTGTCCTTCTCACAGAGTCCCACGCCATGGCAGTTGGGACAGGGTTGGGAGGTGCCCCTATGTTCATACTGGAAGCTGCATGAAGAGCAAAGGCAGAGTAACACGTGGCTTTACTGAGGGAGCTGGTAAAGGCAGGCACTGACCCAAGACGCTTCCCATGGACTTCATGCTGTCCCTGTGTGTCACAGCAAAAGAGCCTGGAGCTGGTTTAGCCCCTAGGGGACCAGTAATTTTTCAGACATCGTTCATCCTTCACAGTCAGTCAAGAAAAACCTGAAGTGAGTTAGGGGTCTAAAATAGGCTACATGGACAGCTTCCTGGAAACATCTTTCTCCCCATTGCCTACAAGGGAATCCAGAGGCATGCAGAGCATGCATTCTACACACAGCATGACCAGTAGGTTGAGGGAGGTGATTCTCCCTCTCTACTCTGCTCTTGTGAGACCCCCACCTGTTGCATTCAGCTCTGGGGGCCCCAAGACAAGAGGGAGCAAGTCCAGAGGAGGGCACAAAGATGCTCCAAGGGCTGGAGCACCTCTCCTATGCTGACAAGCTGAGAGAGTCAGACTTGTTCAGCCTGGGGAAGAGAAGGCTCTGGGGAGAACTTAAAGCAGCTCCAAAGCCTAAAAGGGCCAACAAGAAAGCTGGAGAGGGACTTTTACAAGAACATGTAGTGACAGGACATAGAGGAATGGCTTTAAACTGACAGAGGGGAGATTGAGATTAGACATTAGAAAGAAATTCTTCACTGTGAGGGTGGTGAAACACTGGACCAGGTTGCGAAGTCATGGCTGCCTCATTCCTAGAAATGTAACAGCTTTGATCCTTCTGTTCAGGAAAGAAATCCAGTGTGTTAAAACAAGGCATTGACTTCCCACTCACTTCAGAACTGTGTTCTGTGTGGAGTCCTTCCTCAGTTTTGCCTCACAAGCTAATGAAAGAGAAAAATTTAATAACTTCAGTTTTCACTGGAACTTTAGATTTTCTTTACTAGACAGAGCTGCTGGTAATAAAGGGGAATGCCACTGTCTAGCTTCTGCAAAACTTCCTTCTTTTCCTTTTCAAGCTTTTTAATACAAGATGTTAAGATATAACAAATACCAGCTATCTTTGGGTGCAAAGAGCAGTCTAGCATAAAATGTTCAGACTGGACCTACATTAGAAATCTTCATCTGCCAGCTATATGCTGTCGTTCTAATCATCTAGATGTAATATTGCTGTTCTGCAATCTGATAGAGATTTTAAGCAGTTTGGGAGGAATTGTTTTTCATTGTGATTTCAGTACCTCTTCATGGATTAACTGTAGATTCTTTCCAGATAATACTATTAGAATTATCTATAAGATGAAGCTTCAAGGCCATCAGTGAAATTGGTCCATATAAATGGCATATGAAATCAGAATGAATCTTTGACCTGAATAGATTGTAATCTAAGCAAACCAAAGGGAGAACTGATGAAAAGAGGATATTATCTCAGTTTTCCACAGGCAAACAAGAGTAACTGAGATTAAAGACTTATCTGAGGTCAGAGAGAGCCTGCAGCAAACCCTGCCATCCATCTCATCTCCCATAGTTCCACATTTGACTATGAAGCCATCTTCCTATTTTCGTGCAATCATAAGAGATAATTTAAAAAAGAGAATTAACCCTCAGTTTATTACAGTCTCAAAATTATTATAATATCTTTAAGAGAAACTACATTTGTTTCCTCTGATGCATATAGCTACTGATAATTTATAGTTTTCCAGAGAACTTGCTCTGCCTAAAGAATCTGACTTATAGGGGTATTTATGAACTACTTGAGATGCTTTGGTGAAAGCAGGTCACATAATTCACATCATCTGTTAGACATAAAGAGGAAATACTGCTTTCTGTACCAATTGCTACATTATTCCATACCTACCTAGAAGTATCATTCACAGAGATCAAAACTAGTAGGTAACGAATAAATATCTTTGGTGTATTTCTGGCCACCACACAGATGGCAACCCATATTTGTTTCAAACTGCATTTTGAGAGAGAAAGGAGAAAGGATTTCCTACGTGCTCAAGTGGACAAAAGCTTCACCTTTACACAACACTTATCAGTGAGGAACACCTCAATGTAGTTAGCACTACCAGTCCTGCTCTTATGCTCCCTAGTTCAAGCTATTCATCTATTGTCATTGCTTCTTGCCCTCAGATATTTGTATAGCTATGGTATCATGGTTTGGTAAGGCACATCTGGAACATGCCTTGGAAATAAAGAAAATCCAACACCGGTATCACAGGGCCCTTGGGGAAACACAAGTGTATGAGGAACAAATAACATTCCTTTGGGTCGTCACAGTACATCTCCTTTTAGCATTGCAGAGCTCTGTAGAAACCTCCTTTCCATCTTCTTTATATCCCCCTTTTAAATATGAGTCTCTGGTGTCTATTAATAGCGTCCTGTGAGTCCCTGAACTCTCCATGAACAGCACAGGGTGCCCATGTGCCTTGCAGTGCTGCTCCAGTGGTCACTGCCATGAAGTGCTCCATCAAATAACCAGTTCAGCGCCAACATCTAGGCCCCTTGCTCCATCAGCCCTTCCTTTCCCAGCTTTTTTGTTTTTGAGCTGCTCCAGATCCTAGACTGTAAAAGCAGCAGGGATCCCAGTGCCTGACTTCACACATGATTGAGTGGGTCACCTAAGGTTTTCTGCACAGGCAAATGACTGAAACAGGCACTTCCACCATGCGCTTCATATGACCTATTTCAGATGTGCACCTTCACCTGAGGGCTGCTGTGCACCAGAAGCAGCTGCTCATCTGTCAAGGAGCCAGGGGTGACCAGCTCAGAGGCAGATTTCTACACTGAAGTGGGCATATAAAGCTGGAGATGAATCTTATCAGGTACCATAGGGACCTGGGTAAATGCCAGCAGCTTGCAATTCCTCCTTCAGGTTTGCTGGAAAGAGCACTCAAGGGCTTTAGTAATTTACATGGAGACTGGCTCAAGTGGGCACAGTAATTCCAGCCTTCTCTCCATTGCTTTTCTATGATTTACAGCTTTGACTGTATTTCTGCATTGCCTCTGTTTGATTAAATTAGCGCTAGAATCTGGAGGCAATTTTAAAATACTTCGAACAACTGCCCTAACATCAGTTGCTTGCTCACATTCTCATGTGAAATTCACCTGTATTCCGCACACCACTTCTAGCCAGTCCAAATCTATTCTTCTGGAAATGAGTGAGAATTTCTGGCTTGATGAACTGTTCAGTAACCTCATCGTTATTCTGAAGGTTTTCAATTCTATTTGCAGTTTTAAAGGACTTGATAAGAAAATTTAATCAGTATCTTCCCTAAGAACTCATATAGGTGCTTTTCCTGCCGTATTTGTGGCTGTCAGTTTTAAACAAAATCTTGTTTCCAGAAATCAAGTTCTCCAACTAAATAAAGCCTGATAAGACATAACCAACTGCATCAAGTCTAGAAGAAATGGCAGAAAGAACAGGGCAGTTGCTATTATCTTTATACAACAGAAAGGGAAAAAATAATTCGATTTATCGGCACTTTCAAGCATTACAGCTGAAAATGATAATGTCATAGCAGCATAACTGCATTATGTAAGTGGCCTCAGGCTCTTTCCATAGTTCTGACTCAGTCTGAAAGGCACATAAAAGCCCATCAGACAAGGACAACCATGGGTGCGTGCCTCCAATCACACTGTCATTTGAATGGAAGTAAAACCAAGCAACTAAACACAGTGTTGAGAGGTGCCTCTCAAACTCACATTAACAGGAGCTAATATTTCAGTTATCAAGTCAGCATAAAGACCAGTTCCAAGTGTGGTATACTTAGCTTTGATAAAGCTTTGCTGCAGAAGTGCTCTTCTCTTCAACCCACCCTGATTCTGCTTAGCTTTATGTCCCGAGAGCCAGGGTCCCTAAAGAAGAGTATGCAGCTGGATGAGTATCTCACTCATGCATCTCTGTGCTAAGCCCTTCATCCTTAATGAAGATTTAAAAGCAAAACAAGGCTTTTAGTTTGTTAACATGAACCAGAGTATAAAAGCTTGGCAGTGCCCTCTCCTAGACTTCAGCATATTTGAAGACTTGCACTGCAGAATGGACAATAAAAACATGGTGGAGAACATGTCACTGTCACAGATTACATTATTTGATTGATATTAATAAAAATATTTCACACAAAGTAAAAAATAATTGCAAAGAAGAGATTGGGAAGACATCACTACCTTGACCCGAAACAAATCACTGCCTCTGCAGAGCATTCAGATAGGAACATCTTCAAGACAATGGAGCATTTTGAGACAGTCCTTGCATGCAGGCAACCATCCTGTTCCTTACCAAATGGCAAATGTTGACACCATAGTGTTTCTTATATTGTCTTCAGAGAAGCTTTACTTACCCTCTTCAGGGTGTGTGAATCCACTATAAAGAAAAGCATGAAGAAACTTACACCAAATAACCAGTATTCTTCTCAGAATTAAGCCAAAAAATGTCATATTTTCTTTTCTTTCTTAAAACTACATGGATTAAAAAGATGCTTTACACAAAGTGCTGGCAGTTTTAAATTGCTTCATTTAATCCAAAAACTATTCAATAGACACAGGAACATCTTGGATTTTATTTTTCCTTGCCCTTCCTGTAAAGCATGCTGGAATTTGGAGCCAAATATAGAGTATTTTTTACCTGAAGTGGACAACTCAGTTTAGCTCAACTTCTAGCAGAGAGCTTAGAGGGAAGCTTTTCCTTAATTTGGAAACAGGAATTAACATGAAGAGTTATGGAAAAGGTAAACACGATTTCATAATGAGCCCCAAATTCTCTCTGGAGCTGGTAGAGACTCACCCAGTGGTGTAGCTGTAATTCTGTCTAATGCTGCTAGAAAAGCAAGTTCCCTTGACCTTGTGAGACCAGAGATGCCTTGGCTTTTTCTAGGCTGTGATTACCAGTTTCTGAAGGCCTCCAAAGGGCAAGAGCACATCCTCAATAAACATGCTGCCTGTTTAGCACTAAAGGCACACCATTATCTGTTACACTAATAAGCCTACAAAGCAACAGTCTGAGCATGAGCAGCACAATTTCAGAACACCTTTTAATTGCAGTAAATGAGAGCAGCTCTCCCTAATCCTCACAATGACAGGGTACCGCACTTCACATCCTCAAGTGCTGCTCTTCCAGCACTCGTTTAATGGTCCTTTTCAGAACAGGGTCAGGTCAGCAGCTCTTCTGCAGACCTGCCATAATACTGGTTTCCAAATTACTGCGCTGTTCTGCAGCTCAGACCAAGCACAGTGTACTGTTGCTAGAAAACCCAAGCGGTAGTTTTCTACCTTGCTGACTTGGATAGCTCATACCAAGACAAGTAGCTCAGTAGCAAACCACTGTCCTTTGGCTAACTTCTGCAGCTATGTATGAGCAGACCTTCTCAGCCTCAGTTGTCTTGGAGTCTGACTTAATACAGGCAGATAAGAGAGAAAAACCAAGAAAATTATAGAAATTACCAGAAACTGAAAAGCCGCAAGAGCTCTAACAACAACAGCATACAGGATTCAATGCAAATCCACAGATAAGAGAGCAGAATCTACCAAGTTGTGCTCTTTAAATAAACTTCTGGCAAGACTTTAAGATAGCAAAGGAGTATTTTACATATGGATTCTCATCCTGAAATAGAACAAGCCAAACTGAGACTGGGGAATTGGAGTTTTACTGCTATATATAACTCAGTTCTAGGGTTATAGAAATAGCTCAATTCTTCTATACAATACCTCACACACCAGTCAGTTAAAGTAGTTGTTATTACTAACCCTAATCCTTTCCCCACTGCTGAGCTCCAGCTGATCAGCCTCTCTCCTCCATCAGCCCAAGTACAAGTTCATTCTCTGACAACCTCATGACCCACTGTTGGTATGCAATCTCCTTCACGTGATCTCTGCTTGGGTAGCAGCTTTCCTTCCCTTTTCCTGGTTTGTATCAGAAAACAGCCAGATACCAGTTATCTCTCTTCTACCCAGGCTGTCCCTTGCCACTGCGGATGGACCTGTGTGCTATCAGATATAAGCAGCAGCAAAGGATTCAGAACACAGTTCAGCCTCTTTGGTTTTTACACCTGGTTTTTATCAAAACCTCAGTGCTCTCCTCTCACCATTTTTCATAAGATTTGTAGTAACTCTTGCATCCAGTTGTGCTCCATGTTCCCCCTTTGCATTTCCTGCCCAGAAACACATTCAAAGTCAACTAACCATAGATTTTTGAAAAGAACCACTAGATTAATATTTACAAAGCTTTGTCTTCACAAAGCACCGGGCGTCAAAAGTGCTTGTGCTCCTCTTGTGAGACACTACTAACCTCATGCATTCTGCCTGCATTCACCCTGGGATTTAAATCACATGTGAAGTAGTTACAAAACAAAACCTCCCTTAAATGTGGATTTAACATATAAACATTCATTCTTTTTCTTCCACTAATCAGTCCTTTTCAGGATGCTTCGTAATAGCTGTCAGTAATACCCTTTAACATTCTTTGCACCCACAATGAGCATTTAAAAGCTATTCAAATAAATAAAATAATTGTAATATTTCTGCCTGCTCATGTGCTGTCCTTATCACATTCAAGAGAAAAAAGTAATCAAAGTTGTTATTCTATCATGGTAGACATACTTTAACCTCCCAGATATATTATAGACCAACATGACACTTGCATAACCTCATGGGTAAGCAGATAACATAGAAATGCACATGCAAAGTCCAAGCAGAGAAGTCAAAATTTGGTTTATTAAGAATATGATTCTATTCCATGATTCTATGATTCCTTCCACCAGCATATTACTGGAAACAAGTTTGCTAAAAGCTTAACGTTGGATTAGAAATTAAAGAAGGACCCAGGCACTGAGAGCATTTCCTTCACTAAAGCGTTTTCACATGAATCTCAGAGCACTAAGCTACAGCAGCCTCAGGCTTTCATGGAGGGGCTCAACAAGAGCAGCTAGTGTCACAGCTAAGGAACATGCCTGAACAACATCCACACCCCTGAATACTCAGAGAACAGCCCTGCCTTGTGCCAAGCCAGAATCTTGCAAGAACACAGCCATCTTCAGTGCTTCACCCAGGCAACTTCAGGGATGGACAAATAAACACAGTAGAGAGCAATATTTTTAGGATCACTTGAGCTTGCACCAAATTCTGGAAGTAACTCAACCAGCATCAAAGCTTTCAAGCCACTGCGATATCAGCCCTTCCTCCCACAGCCCAGGGGGGCCACCACAGAAGTCAAGAATCACGTATTCATCTCTATTTTTGCTTTTCATAACTGTAACGAGTGCTCCCTGGACTAAGCATAGCTATACTAAAAGCTGAAGATAAGCTTAGCTGTTCCTTCTAATTACATAGGCATACCTGAAACTCTGCACTTTCACTACATCCAGTTAGTATCCGTGCACCAGAAGGACATGTAGATGAACATGTTGATGCACTTCATGTAGCAGCTACTGTCACTGGATACAGAACCCTACTGGCAGATGTTACGATTGTTGTGGCACACAGTTAAACATACTGCTATGGATTGGCAGGAGTTTTGACATGTTGCCCAAATAGCACTAACCAGATTCGCCCACAGTGCATTCCAGGATACCTGAAGGATTCCAGCGTATTCCAGGATTCCTGCCCACCTGAAAAAGAAGCCACTCAACTAAAAACCTCAGATTGAAGAGAGCCCTTGAAGTAGCATCTACCTACTGCAGGAGGGACCCATTCTGTAATAAAGATCACAATATTGGCTATACATTGCAGTCCAATGCTCCAGTACTTATTTTCCATCTGTGCTATGGAGAGAAACCATATTGTCAGTGCAGACCAAGGTGGAGTTGGATGTGGATGAAAAACATGAGCAAAATGCTCCTGGAAGAAGCTTGAACATTGTGCAGCAAGTGCTAGACAAAGGAGAGCTTTATTACCATAACAAAAAACAATTGCTATCTTTACTAAATGGGGAATACAGCTGTGCAGTCCTAGGAAGCCTTAGAACTAAGAAATAAAAGAAAACCATTTTTAATAGTCAATGGAAGAGTCACTGAGAAGAGAGTGTTTTCAGAAAAATACTGCAATTTCCTAGCCATTGTTGGAGCTGTTGAACACACTGATCTGGATTATCACGCATGGAGTAATGGTAATCCTAAATAAGCAGAACCCTCTCTTCCCTTTTCCTAACACTTAACTCTAATTAAGCACAGAATAGTGTTTGCAATTAGCAGACCGGCAGTCAGTAACTGCTTGGCCAGCAATTAATAGACCAGAGTCAGTAACATGAAGTTGAGCCAGGCTCCCATATTTAAAAATCACAGAATCATTCAAGAAACTAATAGGCCAAGTCATTTCTGTACACTATGGTCTGCACCAGATGTGATTCATCCATAAACCTAAATTTATTCAATATTTAATGTTCATAGGTTGCTATGATAAAAGGACTATTTAACACCAGCTAGGTTGGCAATATTAAGATCATTTTATTTCAAGCTGTATGGATTTTCAAAACACGTACAAATAAAATACTTGTTACAAAATTCCATTTGCTAAAGTTTCTTCAGGAATATACATGAAGCGTGATCCCAGCACACAGGTAAGTGACTTTATTACAGAGAACATTACAACATGGAGCAATAAATGCCAGTGGAACAGCCAGTCTTTCCAGATACATTACAATGAAAAGAGTTTTCTTCCTCTTTGCCACATCCAACATTTGAATTTTATTGTTTTAATAGCCAGGCCTGGAGTTACAATGTGTAAGTGAACTGACCGTGGAAGTCAATAGGCACTCAGTAGCCCTAAAGGGAGATTAAGCTGTATTTTTCAAGTTCACTAATTCAGGGGTAAAAAAAATCCCTGAGACACAGAAAAACAACAAGCTCATTTTCTTTGCTGGAAAGGTGTTTTCCAAGGAACATTGCCAACAGACAGCCATAAAGATAAACCGTAAGAATGAAGAGCGACAGTAAGACAGAGCAAAGAAACCAACCTGTAATGCTTGGTAATGAGGAATGCCAATGTGGGGCAGCATGGGACTTCACCAAGGCTGCCTAACTGCATGGAAAGCATTTAGTAGAAATATATGCAGAAATACAAAGCACAATATATGTACATGCTAACCTGATATTAAGAGGAGAAGCACTTTTATAGTGTCATAAAGTTTAATCCCACTTAATTATAAACACTATACAACTGACCTCAAAAGTTAAACAAGAACGAACAAAATATTGCACCCCAATTTCCAAGTCATCACCAGGACATTTATTACTTGAAGTCTGTAGATTAAGAAACACAGATCCATATATATATCTTCCGGTGCTTGGTGCCAATGCGGATTTGTTCAGCCACAAATGCTTAACAGACCAGGTCACTGAATTCTCTGGGACCTGGAAACTGATCTCAGAAGCAGCACGCCTCTGACCTTCTAACTCCAGTCCCCAAGCTGCTGCTGGACATCAAAACTGCTCTACTTTCCATGAGTCATACCCCAGCAGGGTCCTGTTCCTCGCTACATGCTGTGACAAGGGTTCCCAGCTACATCCTTTTCCTTATGCCTATTGCACATACAGAAGTTGCTCCACTGAATGATGATGCCATGCTGATTTTCAATGCTATTTAACATGTAGGCAGGTCAAGCTAGCTAGATTAAATGAGCTCACTCACACTGCTCGCTAAGGCTGACCCAAGCCTTCAGAATGAAGATTTGGTACTTCCAGGCTTTTAAAACACCCAAAGCATTAAGAAGCCTGTTACAGCTGACATATCAAATATCACAATAAGCAGCACTTGGAGAAAAGTGTGGCATAAATATCAAAAGCAAGTCAAAGCAAACTTTAGTCTAATCTAAACGTCTAATCCTGAAGGTTATTATAGGTTTCACGACCAGTATACTTGCTATCACCTACAAGCTTAGAACCATTAGCAACTAAACAAGTTGTAAGAGCAACCTTTACGTTCTGACCTAAAGATCTATAAATTACCACTGTGGAGCGATGATCTAGTTCAAAATCAGAGTAACTAACTAGAAAGGAATTGTCATACTTATGCAAGGCCCTTGCGCTAGCCACACTTGCTCAAGATCAGGGCAAGGCTCCAAAAACCAGATGTTGATAGCATGTGCACTGTGCTATTTTAGTATCGAATTTCATTTTATCAGTTATTACTCTTGCTACTAAGAGGACAGTAACTGAGCTGAGCTACTCAAGCCCCTCTTCAACTCAACTGTGTAACCAGTTATGTGCTTGATTTACCAGAATGGGAGTAGCAAGTTCTCATATATTTGCTGATACGCTACTTTATCAGAAGGCGTTATGAGAACAGCAGCTACACAGGAAGAACACATTGCCTTTCCCAGCAATGCATTCTTCAGTGTGCTTATCCTGGGGAAGAGACACAAACTCTCACAGCTTGATTTGGTATACATTTCCCTCAAAAAAACCATTATATTAGGGCATCTGTTCCACATAGGGATGTGCATTTTTTTGGAGGGACTGCTATTCCAATTCTCTAAATGGACTCTCCATAGATTTAGGTCACCAGTAATTGGACATGTGTGGAAAATGCACAGGCTCAGTTCAGTGTTGCTTAATTAATTTCTTAGCCTGTTAATTTGGCAGTTGTCCTACAAAACAGAACAGTTGGATATTTAAACTCGTATTGAAGAACACATTATGACAATAGCAAGCCTCCCAAAAAACAAGCCCCACTCCTCCGGTACTAGTGAAATAAATATTTTAAATTGCTGGGAGTACAATCAGTTTTTGTTCCTCAAGTTAAGACTCTCCGCTTGGTTAATCAAAAGGAATTATTTCTTTGCTATAGCATTCAGATTAGGCAAAAGATCAACCACAGGACTAAAATAGAAACACAAAGACTTTACACCAAGACCTTCTCAGGACGAAGCACTGAGCTGACAGGTGCCAAAGCTGCACAACTGATGGAGCAGAATCAACTACAGCAACTTCCTACCTGGGACATTATATTCCCAAGCAACTGGTGAGTGTAGCCACACATTATGGCCACAGCATGAAAGAGTTCTGTGTGTCATATGATCTGTACCAGGCACCTTTCAGTACTGTAACTGCTCTCAGAGTAGCATGTTCATGAAGAAGATAATCTGAAATTAAATTTTATTCTGCTCCCAGAAGGCTTCTGACACCATTTTTTTTTAGTCAGCTTGCTTGATGTTCTTTAAACCCTTCCTGAAGGACACAGAACAGTCCCACTGTGCTCAGTCCTGGCCATCCTGCCAAGGTTTCTGTTGGAGCTCCCTTTGCCACCATCTATTTACTTCACCACAGGTCCCACATGCTTTAGGTAGCTTTGGCTTAAGCCTAAACAGCAAATGAGACAGCTGCCTCTCTGCAGGAACTTTTCCCACTTGTGACCCTGGGGGCTGAGTTGGCAGAGCTATCTGGACTTTATAGGAAGGCTGCTCCACAAAATGACCTTATAAAACTCAATTCACATTAACTAAATATTTACTTTAGATCAGGAAGTATTGTATTTTTTGATGAAGAAACAGGTTCTTCAGACAGTTCTATAGGATTTTAACATATCTTGATTTAAAATATAAAAACATTTCAAGTCCTTTTGCCAAGCAGTGAACTCTGCCAATAAAAAAGGCCTGAAGACTGAAATAAACTCACTTTAACAATACTGAAAAGGTACAGATCTTCTCTTCAAATGCCTCATATATAGGGGCACTCAGATGGCTGTTAAAGTAAAAAAAAAAAAATACAACAATATTTGCAAAAAAGCTTAATCTTTTGAGTCTATAAACAATAAATACAGAGTGTACATGGCACACCAGAGAAACTAAATATTAAAACAAGTATAAATTGATAACTTACCTATATTGCCAGCAATAAACTTGTTTCACTACTGTGATACAATACAAGCTGAATATATGTTTTTCTGAAGGAAAACCACAGAACCAAGCTGGTACGGAAGGTGAGGGAGAAGGCGAGACAACAAATAACAAGGCACAAAAACCTCTCTTGCTGCAACCCTGTAAGGCACCACTGTGCAAACGTGAAAGTATCAAAACCTGCAGTGGAGAAATTCTGTATGTGTTCAAATGACTGGATAATGCATTTTAAAGATGACACTATGCTCATATCTTTGGGAATAAAAATACTTAGAGCATTTATTTACACTTGCAGGCTTTTAAAAAACAAATTAGTGAAAAGGGTGACTTGTCAAATACAGGAGTCACAGTTTATCCCTCCCAGACAGCTTCACAAGTGCAACTTGATCATGACCTATACTGGCCTTGTTAAGAGTCCTGGATCCAATATGGTGCAGGGGGAAATGCTTCTGTCCATTACATCAAACTCTGTGTGACACCAGTAATTTTAACTAAACAGACTTCACGGACTAGGATGAGAATAAACTCATTTTCAGTCGTAACAAAAAGTCACATCTAGGGATTGTAACACCCAAAGTTGTAATTTATACCACTAAGAGTGGAGCACCAGCTCTCCGCTCAGCAAATCCATGAGGCAAACTTCAGCAAAACCCTCTTCACTTACTAGAAGCTTACAGATGTGTAATTAAACTTACAAACTCGGTTTCCTTTTTTTCTTTCCTCCTTTGTCCCATGATCTCTACTGCATCTTGCTAGAGGCTTTTGTCCTCTCTCAACTACATAAACAGCTCTAGAGTGCACTGAAATTACTTTATACATGCACAGGTTGGATGCCTTTTTGCAAGATGAGAACAGGGTTTCACCAATAACTAAAACGAATTATCTAGGAGGCACTCAGTTTTCCATAAGCTTCAGACACATGAATGACTTCTTTTTTACTTGGGAACAATGTCAGCACATTACACTTCCAAAACTTCTGCTTCCATTCTTGCAACTTCAAACAACTGCACAGCACATAATATGAATGAACGTTGACTATTCAGTTATTGGCTAAATTTTGTTTTCTTACACAAAATGTTTTAATCTTTTTATCCTACACTTAAATACCTTGCCACAAATCAAAACATTTAAGATCAGACAACCTGTAGCTTCAGTGATGTTTAATCTCCTGAGCTGCCAAGAGATGAAACTCAGGCCAATTTACTACATTTTAAACAACAGAAGAAATGGAAGAAAGAACAGTCTTCGGTGATAAGTTAACATTCGTACAGCTATTTGCTGAAAGGCAGAGCCAGGTTAGGCATACTTCATTCCTTATATTTAGTTCTGTTTTAAGGAAATAATTTAAGCAAATACAATGTAAACAGAGCCATGTAGACTGCAGTAGTAAAGGACAATATCACTGATCTGACAGGTTTAAGGCCAACTATTTATGATTTGAAAAATACCATACTTTCCCATGGCACTTAATATGCTGAACATTAGTACTGGGAGACATTAAACAGGGGTATACATACTCATGTTATACATGATATATACATGTAGCTTCAGTTCCTAAAATAGAAAGTTCAAGTTTACTCGCCCAAATAAAATCAATTTGTGAAAGACCACTTGTGTTTTCCTATATTGAATAAGTAATATTACTATTTTAATTTAGTGCAAACTGACTTAAGTCCAAAGACATACCATTCTTGGATTTTTAGTCACTACTTACCGATTGCCCCCATCTCTTAAAAATAGAGCTATACATTTTTTTCCTGAAAAGAACAGCAAACATGTGACAACCAGCATGCTGTTCTAGTCTACGTTAACAAAACTTGCTGATATACAAATCACGTTTTGGTCATGCAGCAGAGACCCATCCTCAAAATAATCCATCTCTTAATTCAAACAGTCTAGAAGAGGAGCACAGTGCTGGATTTTAATTAGCAGGTCATTCTAGCCACGCCATACTCCAAGCTGACAACAGCAGGCTCAGCTTTTGAGAACTCTGCCACAAATTCACTGTAGCGATTGTCTGCTGTGTTGCTGCCCTCTATAGTTCTTACAGTGTCATTCACAGGGATCAGTGGCTGTTCCTTCTTGAAGCATGGAGTAGTCTTGGGTGCCGTGGGTGCAGGATGAGCAGACTGCTGATGTTCCTTCATAAGGACTGCATCTGGCTGCCCATTTCTCTGCTTTATTTTCTGAAATACAGACAATAGTTACTAATAGTGAGCATGACTGATAATACTCTGCTTTGAAAGGAAGTGAACCAATTCACTTCTTTTACTGTCCAAGTCAGCATCTGGAAAACCCTCTGTTACATACACTAAGGTTAGAAATGTACTAGTATTATTAAATGTAAGGCCACTGGATAACATATTTGCCCCCACAGTTTACAGCAGGTACTGTGAACACTGTATGTTTAAGATTTGCAAACTAAGCAGAAGGCAGAAAGGTTGCCTGTGAATGTCCACAGAAAAGAACAGGTTCTTCCAGGCTTGCCCCTTATTTGGCTTACCATCAAGATAGGAATACTTTCTGGAGTACAAGCAGAGGAAGACAGGATTTGGTATTACTACCAAGCAGGGAGCTGACAGGAGATCACAAGTGCCTTGAATTAAAAAGAGCAGTTTCACACCTAAGCCCTTATATCCTTCCTAATAAAACTTCTAAAGACTCTCTTTTAGATCTGAAAAATGCCAGTACAGCTTGTCCAAATGCCGGAATACATCAAAAGATGAAAATCAGAAAGCAGCACTGGAGGAAAGGACCTATCCTGCAAGCACTGAGCAAAAGAAGAGGAAATATTTGGATTAAGGGTTTTGGGTTTTGTAGTGGTTTTTTTTTTTTTTTCCTCCAATCAAACAACCTCACGCAGTAACCTGAACTAGTTAACATTATTTCTGTTGACATGTTTGTGCCCTATTAAAACTGAGACTGAGCCCAGAAGACTCTGGTGTTTCTTGGCATCAAATTTTTTTAATGTTTTGAAACAGCAGTAGGAAAGTCTACATTGAGAGCTCAAACAACAATTACATCTCTTCATCACTCAGGTGAGAAATGTGGGATCAGGCGAAGGTAACACTTTGGGGAACAGTTATAGAAAATTTGGAAGCGACACTTCACTTTACATCTTGCTTATCCTTCAGCTCGCTTCATCCTGCTGCTTCAATTACGTAAAAAATTTTACATATACCATTGATATTTGAAACAGTTTAAAGAGACCTACACTCATTACATTACAGTAGGATCAGTTTAATAAAATCTTTCTTCCTGAAGAAGAAAATCTGTACTAGCATCCTTCCACCCCTTCCCCAACACAACATACAGGAGTTATGCTACCACGTCTAGCTACATAACAAATTAAAACTCATAACTGGGAAACTTTCGTATTCCTTAAAAACTGCTGTGAAGTTTCAACACCTTAACTGACTACAGCAAAGTATCAATTAAAGCCACTAATTAAGTTAGACTAACAGGAGATATGCTGTTCAATGTTTCTTGGTTTACTGTAGCTCCTAGTAGAAATCATTTACAGACATCTGATCTCTGTCTTCAAATAAGGGTTAAAACGTACACGCCCCATAATTAGTGACTTATAACAGCACACACCTGCAGATGAGTTCAAAAGAAGGACAATACTTACTGCTTCCATTTTAGTAGCTACAATGGAAATAAAACATTTTCAGTCTCCTTGGTTCAGCAACACAGCTGTAGCTATGATGGGTACCTTGTTATTCATGGTACATTTCATGTAAGTTTAACTATATTAAGCCATCTTCGAAAATGCTCTGATAATAGGAGCACTCTTACATAATGCAGTTCCTCAGTAAAGCAAAATAAATTGTGCTTAAGAGCAAAACAGTGGCTGCATAGTCTGGCAGTCATCATAGACAGTGAAAGTCAACACTACGTAGAGTAAGTGCTAGGCTATGCAGTAGTGACATTCATGTGAAAGTTAGCAGTATTACTATAGTATGTAAGTGTAAATTTTAAGTCACAAGTACATATACTTATTTTTTTAATACTTACAGTTTCCAGTTCTTTAATGTCTTCTTCCAGTTGTTTATTTTGTTCACTCATATTCATTACAAGATTGAACACAGACTGCCTGGGATGCATACTTCGATCAAACTGATGGTACATATTTCTCCAAAACCTGCACAAAGCAGACAGTTTTAACTAAGCAGGATAAAGACAAAATTGAAGAAGTGATACTGTATATAATTCAAACTTACTTAAAATTGAATGATACTGTATTTGGCTCCAAAAGGGTTAGTTCTGGAGAAAAGTCTGGATTATACAGAGGATTCCGATATTTCTTCTGTTCTTCCAGAAGGAATGGCCACAAGGAATATGTCTTCTCCTTCAATCTTAAAGCAAGGAAAGATCAAAGTCAAGACACTTATTGAAAGCAAAAAGCAAGCCATACAGCTCAGCATAATAAAAATCAATCTTTTTAAATTTACCAGAAATACTTATAAATCTTGAATTAAAAACTTAGTAAAATCAATTTCTTCCTGGCCTACCCTAATGCTTGCTAGAACTGTCAGTATTACTGTAAGTAGGTACTACTGCTTACGCTGCGCAAATTTCACAATAAATCCTTTGAAGTACAGTTTGAGACAAAGATGAGCTGATGTAAACTTTACAGAAGTCTTCCAGCTGAAAGCATCAGGAGACATCCTGTTAATAGTTCTGACAATAATTAGTCTTGAGCAGGCAAGAATTTTAAGGTTACCTAAGAATAGACTGGGGGAAGACATGAAGGGATACTTCTAAACTTAAGATTACTTTTGGGTGGTGGGAGCAGAAGAAGCCTTAATTTCCCTATGAGGAAAATACACTTGGGGCTTTTTCCCAGAATTAGGAAGACTGTCTTCAGTGTGCAAAAGGCATAAGAAGCCCTGCTGTTCCCTAATGCAGATCAACATAATTTTCAGTACTACCAATCCTGCTTCTATTTCTATTCAGAGCCTAAAATGAAAAATATTCACAGGAGTTCTTAGCTGCCAGAAGAAACGAGACACATTACAGTAACATCCACTTACTTTAGTTCTTCTCGCTCTTTTTGGCAGTTCCCAATGAAGTTGCCAAACTGACATGAATGGACATGTTCATGGATCTGAAGGAGGAAAGCTTCATTGTACTCAAAGGCTTGTGGAAACTGCTCAGTCAGATTCCACACGCTTTCTAAAAACTGGGTGAACACTGGCGAGATCTCTTTTGGATCACCATCCAGCTGAGAACACCTGAAAAAAGATCCCATAAACAGATTAAACAAGTTTGAGTTTAAAATCAAAAAAGTCTTAGTTGCACTTATTTTAAAAGTGACAGCACATTAATTTGACACTAGCTTTGGTTTGGATATTAAGCACCTAACTTTGAGAACTGGGGCAATTTTTGAATAGAAATAAGTTTATATTTAACCTTTTTTCTGACTTGTAAGTAATCACACATCTGCATTCAGTACAGAAGAGGAACATAAGACAGTTAAGCTCCTTTGTGTCTATTACTTCCATAGTTATATTTGGAGTACACTAGCTAAAAGCAAATAAATAAGCAGTAAATAGCAGCAAAGCTATTGTCATAGCTGATGATAGGCAGATCAAGAGAAAAACATTAAGGACTTCTAAAGGTAGGCACGACTTCACCATTAAAGGCAAGCACAAACAAACTTATTCTTAAAGATATCAACAGTATTTTACCTGACCTAAATAGCTAGGATGTAGCTTTAGATTGATTTTGCATATGCGCAGCCCTAGCTGCAGTCATCAATAATGCAAGAGTGAGGTACCAGTAGCACTACAAATATAATATAAATCTATTATCCAGTAGGTATTGGAATAAATAACAATACACAAAGTGTGTTGTCTACTGAAAATAGCTTACTCATTGCAACATACCTAGCAACACTGCAGTAGTTTAACATCCACAATTTGTCTTTTTTTTTTTAAGAATATTTGGTTAAGTTCACTGTGTTTTACTTCACTTTTATTTATTAAAAAAAATACGTTTTACAAAGAGCAAACTACCTGTCAGAGAACTTGTGCCCAAAAGAAATCCAGTCCTTCTCTATCAAGACCTACAGGATAAAAACAAAACAACAAAAAGCAAACAGTTCCAATCAACACATGGAACTACCTTTATGTACTTTCAGGACTTCCCAAAACACCGTATATTGCCACTGCAGAAGACTGTTGATTTGCCTACTCTAAAATTCAGAATAATTCTTCCAAAATTATTCTTCCTCTCTATAGAAAGATGAAGAAATGTAGATCGCTTGAAGATTTTCTCTTCTCTGTTACTGGGGGAGCTGCCATTTTTAGATTTTAATATTGCTGATTTCGGGACAAGTGACAAAAGCATAGAGGTGCTATAATTTAGTAGATGCACTATTTCACTTAAGCACTTTGGAATCCTTATGTCACAGAGCAGTTTTTTTGGAGGCAAAAGGCAATCATTGCAACAATTCTAAAGAGTGCCTAAAGCTATACAGTACTTGTATATCAATTTTTTTGACTTTAAATAAATGCTTCTTCCAGGGCAAAGTATTTCTAAAAGAAAGATTTGTCAATATACTGCAAATCCAAAAAAAAGCATCAGTAGGTTTACACTGCTTCCTTTCTTACTCAAACATTTTATTACATCCTTTACTTACTAAGGAACAAATCAACAATGCAAAAACTTGCTTACCATGAATCCTTTGATTGTTCTATAATAGGAATCTAGCAAGAGAGCTCCAAGAGAACAAACTTGGGAAGTCCTATCCCAGCCATCTGAGCAGTGCACTAATACACTTGCGCTCTCCACTGCTATTGCCTGCAAGACACAGTTGTTTCTTAGTAAATGTTCTATTCCAGGCAGTAGTCAAAACTTAGTCCATAAATACAATAAATACAAAAGCTATCCCAAACTCTCAGCACAGACCATTTTATTTTACAAAACCAGAAAAATGTTTATTATGAGGAAACAACTTAATACTATCAGAAAGCTAGGAATTTCTCTTTGTGGAAGTGTAGACAACTCCTTATAAAGAAAAGAAATTCCACTACCACCTTTGCGCAAGGTAACAAGAACATCTACAGGGATTCCAAGTTCTCTTTCTACCCCTTATAAAATTAAGCTTATAAACCCCTGTGTAAAGTAAAGTAAGAAAGAAGTATACTACATCTTTCAGATTAACATGTTAAAAAGCCCAGAACACCACACAACACGGAAGATACCCACTTGTTCATCAAAATACACAAAAGTTAATGGCTAGGAAATATTTGAGGGTCACCTTCAGGACAATCATATACTTTGAACTGAAGTAACTTCTTGTTTTCTCTCTCAGTAACAACAAGGATCCTGCTTTTGTTTCTTCACCCAGGCCCGCTTAGGTCAAGCTACTCGATTCAAAGGTACAAAGGCACAAAGGCAGAGACTCTTCATAAAAACAGTCCCATTTCCTTGACAAACAAAGTCAATGTAGCCAGTTTGGCTTCCTGCCATTAGTGCCCCAGGAGCTCTGTTTTGCCGGGTACACTAAATAAGAATTTGCTCCACCTACCTCCAAACTAACTACAACTTTCATAAATACCTAAAAAGCGCCAGGGAACATAAGAATCCCTTCATCTCCCAATTAGGTGACCAAAGAGCATTAGGAACGTAAATACCCCAAAATTTCAGCTGGCATATTCAACATCTCAAATCAAACCCGCTTAAAATAGTATATCAATGTACCTGTATAGTAATCACATACCTCCAAAAAGGTCAGTTGCAGAATTTCACACTGTACAAATTACGATTTTACACTGTACTTGCCTGGTGGCTAGTCAACCTCCTATCAAATAAAGCAGCAGCATGCAAGTTACCTTGACTAGGAAGACAGCAGCATCCAACACAGCTTTGATGTGACGCAGCCATCCAGAACTTTCCAAGCCAGACAAAAAGTCATTGACTGACAAAGCCTTTGTGCCACTGACTGAAAGAAACCAAGAGTCAGAAAGCCATAAGCAGTTACAGCTACCTATAACCTGCAATGGAGAAAGAATAATAATTGTATGTTGTTTCTAATGCCCTATGTTGTAAGCTGATTAGAAATCTTCCAGGAAACCATCATTAAATGTTTTTCTAACAGATGGGTACGACAAAGTGTTCTCCATCCAAAAATTGACTTTGTAGAACTACACTAACTATAAATAAGAGTAAGATCTTTGCGCCTTTTTTGACAAAGTAACATTTAAAGTAAACACACTGGTTAATCCCAACAGGGAGCTTTACCCTTGCCTCACCAAACAAGGTAAGGGTAAGGCAACAGAAATGCCAAAAGCTTACCAGAAATATTTAATAATTACAACTACGAGAAGGAAGGAGCTGCATCCAGACATGTTCAGAGTAGTAAGACTGCCAGAGCTTCATCACCTTCTCTGCTCTGCTGAGGAGAACAAAGCAAATGCACAAGGATGTGGTGATGAACTAAAAACCATCCAGATCATCTACCTCCAGTTCTGATCTCTAGTATGCTTTCTTAGCAAACTTTGATCCTGTAACAGTAATACCACTTCGGAGGGCAGAGAAGAACTCAAAGAAAAGATCATTTCCAGCATAGCAGCAGTAAATTCAAGTTTCAAACATGGGCACAATTCACAAACAAGAAAGATTATCCTGTTCTTATACGGCACTGAGCAGCACACACAGTTACATTACTGTCAAAACATGACAAAATTATGGCAATGATAAAAGAAATACTTTCTGGCTAACATAATTTCAGCTACATGTGATTTTAAAAGAAGATACCTGAGTTTGCCATCTACATCACCACCTGCCCCTGCCACAGTGGAAGCCTACTTTCTACCAAGCTTAACAGCTGGGCTTGATTTACACGTCTTTTTCAACTGAAACAATTCTGCAATTCTAAGGTAGTGGCCCTCAAACTGAAATAAAAAGGCTCTGTAGCCAAAAGTTATCAGTGGGGATATTTAGACAGTAGCTGAAAGCTAGTCTATCTCCAACTATGGGAGGAAATGAATCAGCAGAGAAAGCAGAGCACAAAATTCACCACATCATTTTGTGATGCAGTTTCATGTTCAGTCAAATCCCCATATCTAATAAAGGCTATGACCTCTTAAACCACTGCCTCCCAGATCTTTCCTGCACTACATGGTTCTCAGCTTTCAGCCATGAAAGCTTTGTATACTCCCCATTGCTCAGAAGAGTTGTAGTGCCAATTGCGGCTGAAAGCTATAACACAAAGACAGGCTTCCAAATAAGAATTCCAGCACTTTTCTAAAGACCTTGGATCTTTGTCATCTACAATAACTATCTAGCAAACCATAGCATAATGAGGTAACAAAACATCAAGAAACCCTGGCAGACAACCTAATATTTAAATATTAGTCTGTAAACATCAGCAAAAGCAGCAAAAGCTATGTTAGTATTCCCTAGTCTTTGAAAGAGATAGAATCATTAGGCAAGAATGCTGCTTCTGAAAGGTCTAGCACATGGAGGCAATCAGCCGAGAACTATTTGGTCCATTCAGATAGCTCACACTCTCTGTATACCAGCAGTTCAACACATTTGATCAACTGCAACAGTACACAAACAGGTAAAGATACTAAAAATATTCATGTCTGTAAATTCAAATACCTGCATGGAAGGCATTGGACAGATAAGGCAATGTCTATCCCTACATTCTGTACCTTGTAGCTTAAAGCACAAGCTTTTGGCTGGAAAATAAACAGGTTTCCAGTCCTCAGTTTGTTTTCACCCAGATACTGCTGTCAAAATCTGCTTTTTATCAGAATTTTCAGCTGGGTAAAAATATTTCACCATTCGCATTTCCTCATTCTAGCTAGACTTCTGTATTTTTATAAAGCAAGGCAGAGATAAAAACACATGCGCTCAGTCCAAAGAATTACTTACCATTTCTGAGTTAACACAGACATTTTTATACTGGTTAGTGATGAAATAAAGAAATAGTACTGACACCATTTTGACATTTAAAATGGTGGGGAAGAAGGGGGTGAGGGGGAACTCAACAAAACCAACACACCTCTCCAGTCCTTTATGGTCCCTAGAAGACTGAAATATGATTTAAGATACCACTAAGATCTTTAGCTACTTCAAAAGAAGTATCATTTAAGATAGTTTTGGCTATATGGATCCCATCATAGGTATATGCCCTGCATGCATCTGAGACCCGAAATCTCAATGTTCCATTGCTTGATTATCCTTATACATACTACTAGCAATGCCTCATGCAGCAGTTCAAGAGGTGACTAGAACCTGCAGAAAAAAGTACAGTGTGTAGGAAGCAGAGGTGGTTTTTAACAAATGAAAAAAAAAAAACAACCAAAAAAACCCATACAGACACTCTACACAACCCACAAAAAAAAACCTCTTGGTTAACACACTTTCATCATCAAAACATATGCAGCAGACCACAGCAGCGATTATTGAGCCTCTTCCTCAAATATTTCCTGCAGAAATGCTATTTTTTTGACAGACACAAAACCTTTTTGCTTATCAGAGTTCAATCTTTTCTGATACACAGTACTATGTTTTTTTGAATATATGAAAACTGGACTTTAATACCACAGCCACAAATTTAATCGATGTGAGGAGAAGGACTTTGGTGTGTTGGCTGATGAGAAACTTAACATGAGTCAGCAGTGTGTGCTCACAGCTCAGAAAGCCAACCGTATCCAGGGCTGCATCAAAAGCAACATGACGAGGTCAAAGGATGCGATCCTGCCCCTCTACTCTGATCTCGTGAGACCTCACTTGAAGTATTGTGTGCAGTTCTGGTGTCCTCAACATAAAAAGGACATGGAACTGTTGAAGCAAGTCCAGAGGGGGGCCACAAGGATGATCAGGAGACTGAAGCACCTCCTGTATGAAGACAGACTGAGAAAGTTGGGGCTGTTCAGCCTAGAGAAGGCTGCACGGAAACCTCATAGCAGCCTTCCAGTATCTGAAGGGGGGCTACAGGGATGTTGGGGAGAGACTCTTCATTAGGGATTGTAGTGGTAGGACAAGGAGTAACGGGTTAAAACTTAAACAGGGGAAGTTTAGATTAGATATAAGGAAGAAGTTCTTTACTGTGAGGGTGGTGAGGCACTGGAACAGGCTTCACAAGGAAGTTGTGAATGCTCCATCTCTGGCATGAGTTATTTAAACTCAGTTTAAGGTAATTCATTACCACAGATCACAGCAAACTGGTGCTACACAAAGCTGGAGTAAAATATAGAAATATTAATAAAGTTTGGGTCAGCTATTATTAAAGACTTGAGAAAAACATTTATCCTGTTTTCATGCACACTGTTATAGCACAGTTAGAACATACCTTCCAGAAGTTTCTGTAAGCTGGATCTCATTACATGAATATTTTCAATGCCAACAAACTGGAACCTGATGTTAGAGTAGTTGTCTTCATTCTCATAGCCCTTCCCAGCAGCTCTGTTTGCCATTGCATTAAGCTTAAAAGAGCAAAATAAAAATATTGAAAAACAGCACTTGAAACAAAAAAACTTTCAAATTAAGAAAGGGAAGTCATAAAATTTCAATGGAATACACTGGGAAAAGAAACACACATAATAAGCAGATTCCAATGAATTAAGGGTTCGTGGCAAATCAACCTTTTCAGATTTTCACCAGCATATTCAGTGAATTGTAGTGGAATCCTGAAAGGGCTTCAACTTCTTTAAGAAAAAAAGTAATTAAATACCAGACTAGTGAGGCTTAACTTTACCTTTAAAGAACATTTTTGCCCATGATAGAGTCCCTACTAAACTTTTTTTTTTCCAGAATTACACTGTAACCCTGTACTCTAATGTTCAGGAAGACCAACAGCTCTGTGAAGTCTCAAGTAGATACCTTTGGTCTGGTGTCCATGACATACATGTAGCGATTTGAAGGATTTGCTTTACTGATGGCTTGCAGCATGTGTTCATCTTCCAGGCACCTGGCACTGAAACCTGAGAGAGGTTGACTGCATCTGCAAATTGCAGCCTATCACACAAAACAAAGATCAAATTAATACCTGTGGTTGAAATACTTTGCATCCTTCTAAAAGGACACTGAAACAAGTTGTTTCATTTGACAGATACCGGCATTAAACTGAAAAATGTTTAGGTGTTCTAACTTTTTCTAAAGACATCGCTTGCAGACCTCCACAAACAGTACCCAAAACTTAAAAAAATTATCAAAACTGTTTTTCACGCTCATCTACATAGGCAAAGTAACAGTTTATATAGACTTTCCCCAAGTACAGAAGTTCAAAAAAGTATAGGCCAGAAAAAAAATACACTTTATGAAAACAAGCTGCTCTCCTGGTATTAAATAAATTATGGGTTTACTACTGCGAATAAAATTTTATTATTGCAAGTACAATACGTTACAATCTAATGTAATTTTCATCATGTCATTTTCAATCATATATTGCATTTCTTAAGGCACTAGGTGCATCTTACAAATAACTATTATCTTCAAATGCACCCAGTAGCTTAGCACTCATCTCTCAACTTCAACTTAGCAGGGTGCCAATCCTTCTCTCCCTTCAAAGATAATGTCCCTAGTCAAGACAGGGCAGATGCTGCTTCGTATCACTCTACCAAACCTTGAAAACCTTACTTCTAATCCTCTAGTTCTTGCAAATTGCTCAAAAAAAACCCCAAACCAACCAACAAAAAAAATAAAGAACACCACAACACAGGAACAAAACCAAACCAATAAAACAACATAAAAAAACTACACCCCCAAACCAGTACTATTGTTTTGGTGGTTTTTTTTGTTTGTTTGCTTGTTTCCTTGGTATTTTATTTTTTGTTTTGGTGCTGGTGGTTTTTTACTGCTGTTGGGTTTGGGTTTTTTTGTTGTTTTGGTGTTTCCTTGCTGGGGGAGGGAGGAGTATTTGATCCAACAGATTTTAGCTTTAATATATCAAGGAAGACAGATCACTTGACAGAAAGCTATCTTCAGTTATCTTAAGGTCAGCCTCTGAAAACTTTAAGAGATTCAACTGATTACTTGAGGATTTCTTTTAAACTGGCTTAGCTTAATTCAAGAGCCTGTTAGACACTACTAGCATCAGCTGTATTTAAGGTTATCATGAATTACACCGTTCTCATACATGATACTGTACTTACTTCCTTACCTACCCTGAACTACCAACACATATTGAGAGATACTTTTCAGCACATTTGTATTAACAGGAACATACACTACGTACCTCTTTATTTTTATAATAATATGACAGCACTGGGAACCTTCCTTTGCTTCTGAACTTGGAGCTACCAACAATTATGGGCTTGCTTGCAGTTCTGGGAACATAAAGTTCTCTAGGATAGGTTTCACAAATCTGAAAGAGACAGACACACAACTAGAATTTTATGTACAAGGCACAAAGTCTATACTAGTATAGTATCCAATTTGAGGGATGTTAGGTGAAATAAGACAGAGGTTAAACACTAACATGTTTCTCTATATATACAGAAATATTCAGGAGACAAAGTACAGTAAGTAGTACAAATTGGTATCCAAGTTATACAGTTAAGCACTTCTATACTCTTATTCACTTCTCAAGAATGCCACTTCAGCAGAAATGCTACAAATTTGTTTCAAATAAAATATTGAAATTATCTCCCTCATTTTTAGTATTTGCAATAAAATGAAAACTAATCTGGGATTTGGCTGCACCACCACAGCCACCGTCTCTCATAGCCAATATTGCAAATGCTCAAGTAGACTCTTTCTTAGTTAAGAAGTAACAAGGCTGCAGAACACCAGACTTTCTTCAAATAGGTAAGCATACTCATAGCATTAGATTGTTTTCTATAGGACTAGAGTCAGAGGATAGAGCAGGAACAGATGCCAAGCAAAACACATTTCCGTTACAACACTCACCTTATAATCACGATTTGCATCGGACAACTGCCAGTTTGCATTTGGCACTCCCATTCTCTTATATTCTTCTGCTAGATCAATAAGCTGCCAGCCTTTGACTTGCTCAGATTCATTTTGTTTTGGATTATAGGAGAAGGCATACAGTTCTTCATACTTTGCTAAAAGGTAAAGAATAAGGCTATGTCATGAGTTATCCCCAGAAAGGTCTGAGTGGAGAAAAGCAGCACAGTTGGGAAGTCTTGAAATTGCCCAAACTGTGAGAAAGTTCCAAGCTTCAAGATTCTTAGAAGCAAGACTAAATAGATACTCAACACTCTTGATATCATAGAGTTAACTGACACAATTATAGATACTTAGCTAAAGGCAGGTTATGAAAACTTTGAGTGTACATGACCTGTTTCAGCAGGGACATTTCTAAAAGCAGAGGTCATAAAACAAAAACTGACAAAATTAAGGTAACAGGCAGAATTATTAGAAGACTTCACAAGCGTTTTATCTACAGAGAACACCAATTAAGAGACTATATGCATTTATAGTCACAATTTCAGGAATAACACTAGAAATGCAAAACAATACAGGAATCTCACATACTCTTAGTGAAGACCAATGACCTACAAGAGCCAGCCAACACACCTTCTGAATTTATATGGAAATGAATACTTAACTTTTAAAATCCCTCTATATACCAAACCCATTCATTGACTTTTACACAATGCACATAAAAATATAAAATATCGAGAGCCACAGATTTACCACCATCACCTTCTTACTCAGGCATATACTGCAAAGTCTTTTACAGTTGGAAGCATTACCTGTTCTTGACAGTTGAAGCAAAGAGTTATAAATGTCATGACAATCTCTCTCCCTGGGAACAACAAAGTGAACTATCCTGAAGTTCTTGCACTGGATGACAAGGGGGCAGCCAGAAGTAGTCAAGGGAAGTTTTTCCACTGCAGCAATGTGATGATGTAGTATCTGAGGCATACAAAAACTCAGTGTTAGCACACTGATGAAAAATGAGAACAGCATACATACTGTTTATAAGAACAGATGTAAGCAATGTTGAATATGGATTTTGACTAATTTTGTCATTTAGTTATAAAAAGAAATACATTTAGAAGAAGAAATCCAAGACTGGCATTTTTGGTCAGTATATCATTAATTTTTCAAGATACAATTATTCTCTCACTTCATATTTTGAAGTGCTACCTAATGTTTGTAAGGAATAATAAATATCCTTCTAAATGCAAAAGGAAGAAGTAAAGCTCCACTGTAGTTACTGTTGTATACCTTTGCTAACTGACAAACTTAATTAGGCAGGGCCCAAACAGGATGCTTTTTTATTTTAAAGATTTACAGGAACTTATTTCAGAATTTTCAGGCAAAATAGAACAAGCCAGGAAAAGCAATTCAAAGTATAAGATACAGAAGATGAAGATTTTAGAACGCTAGTAGTCAACACCTACAGAATGAACAGGAGGTAAAAAAAAAAAAATCTCCTGTATAACCCATTGTATTATGCAGACATGACAGTCTCTCAGCTAAATTTTGCCTTTCAACCACTTTACAGAACACTGTCAATAATGGATATACAAAAGCCCTTGACAGATTTATCTTTGTGGCAAATCTACATAACACTTAGGAAACTAATAACTCTTCAGTCATGGGAAGAACACCACAAATACATTGTCTACATTGTCTCAACTGAACAAGATGTTCTAGTAGAATTTTAATTACTCCACTGAAACAATCATCTTCTCTTAAATACTGATCAGAATTAGATAAGCATCTGAGAACTATGTTGCCAAATATGCATTTACAAAGAAATTGTATCTTGAAGACATTATCATAATTATACTAGGTACTTGCATTATCATGACAGAAATGCAATAATCTGAACGCAGGTGCAATTTCCCCAATGTGAAACCTTTTAACATAGTGCACAGGGAGACACAAATAATGATTCTGAATCATGTTCTCCCCAGTAACCCATTTTGCCTGAAAGGATAAAATTTCATCTATATAAAATCATACATTGTACCCAAGAACATATCAGAGAAAAATAATTTTTCCAAAGCACCATGAGGCACCTAGTTGGATAACCAGAATACAGGATGAAGGATAACCCAGGAAAATATACCTACAGGAAAAAAATTAACCACATCCAGGGAACTGAGATTTCATCCTGAAGGATGACAGGCACTCATCTGGTCAGGTAGCTGAGCTACAGGGAAAGCCAGAACTTGATGTCCACACGCATGCCATTAGGGCCCTGAGCAGAAAAGCTAATGGGAATTACTGTACTAGCCAACTTTGATGGTACAACATTGGCATAGGACACCAAGAAGCTGCAGCCCCTTCTGCATAATTTTATTCCAGAGATGATGACTTGGGAAGAAACTGCTGCTTGCCACTCAAAAATGCCATGAGATCTTCAATATTTCACAAAAGCCTAGATCTGGTTTTTTTTGTCTCATTTAACTTAGGCAGGCTCTAAATACAAAGTAAATTAACACAGAAATTTTAAACCTGACGCTCAAACTACCTATCAGCTTCCCACTGTCATCTCCGAATTGTGGTGCAAGTCAGTTATTTAAAGAAAACCATCACACATTCACTCAGGAATACAAATGAAGGCTACAGAAGAAATTACAGCATCTTGAGAAGTTAACATTTTTAACAGTACCCAATTTCAGCAGCGTCATGCAAGAGTACAATCTCTAAATCATTAACCTATTATATCATAAACAAGGGGAGTGTGGGGAACAACTTGTAACTTCATTGAACTTCTCAATAAACAAATTCAACCTTAGATCAGGAGAAACTCAATTTATCCTTACCCATGTCTCTCTCTGGCTTGAATCTATGAATAACAGATGAGTTGCTGTAAGGTATAGAGTTCCCGTCAGTGACTTACTGCTCGTGCTGAACCTATCTAGTAACTTCACTTGCTCTACCTGTAAGAAAAAAAAAGGGTGAGCAGAGGTTAAATTTGGGGTTTTTGCACTAAGTAAAACAGTAACTGCAAAAAGGTCTGTCAGTAGAAAACAGTAGAAAGTATAACACAGCATGCATACAACAATTCAGGTTAAACTATTAAGAACACAATAGTGATCACATAAGCTTTAAGAGGACTGACTAGCTACAATATCCTGTTTCAGTACAAAAGTGAACAATGAAGGCACAATGCTAGACTCTGAATACTTACTCCATGTACATAACTACTGTGGTTATTTACTAGTAAAACAGATCAAGATTACAAGTTTTTCTTAAAATAATTGAGAATGTTAATAAGCTTTTAGACTCCTTACCCAAAACAGCAACAACAGACTAACAATTTCCTGCTATTGAGTGTTGTAGTTTAAGGCCCTCAAACTCATGCAGTCACTCTATCACTCACTCCCCTCTCTTTCTTCCCCACTCCCAGGGGGATGGGGAGGAGAATTGAAAGAATGCAACTCCCACAAGTTGAGATAAGAAGAGTTTAGTAACTAAGGTATAACACAAATCACTATTGCTACCACCAATAATAATAATGACAAGGGAAATACAAGGAAAGAATACAACAGCTCATCAACTAATTTCCACCCACTGCGACCAAGCAGTGCAACCCCATCACCTGATACCAAACTCAACTACGCAGTGAACCCCCCCACCCTTCCGGGTCTCTGCTCTCCATCTCTACGTCCTGGGCATGACGTGCTGAGGTATGGAATACCTCTTTGGTTCGTTTGGGTCAGGTGCCCTGTCTCTGCTTCCTCTGGGCTTCCCCTCCTCCCTGGCAGAGCATGAAACTCAGAAAGTCCTTGGCCAGCCTAAACATTCTAAGCCATAACTATA
>JASSUY010007113.1:0-20869 GCA_032466535.1 Forpus xanthops | reverse complement strand
CGTGGCCGGGATTTGGTATGAGGTGATGGGGTGCACTGTGTAGTAAAACTTAGTATCAGGTGATGGGGAGGGTGCACAGAACTGTTTGAGGGGCCTCAAACTACGACAATCATGCTGCCCCATTTACCAGTAAAAAAAAAAAGGCCCTCTTCTGAATGCAGAGACAGACTATCTATTTATTGACAAACATGTAATTTCACTAATTCAGGCTGTAATTCGACTGATCGTATTATTAGGACACCTGAATAGTAAGCCCCTGTTTTGTTTCTTTGATAATGTGCTGAGGACTACCAGTATTTAACCATGACTATGATGACTGCATGATAAATAGTCCTGATGTAATATGTAACATCAATAAAAATTGCTAAGGAAATCAAATTAAATGGAACATTGCACAGGAGCCAGAGGAAAAGCTGAAGAGACTGAATATGAAAGTTAAAGTCAGACAGCTTTTAAAGAGGGTGTTCAGCTACCTTGATAACAATCACAAGGAAGAAATCTATTTCCCACAGTTCCTAATAGGAGTACCTATTTACTACTTTATGGTGAAAACTGGGAAAGGAAGGGGGAAGCACAGAAGATAAGGAGACTGGGTGTATGTTTAAAGTAGCTAAGTCAGTGTTTAAAGTAGCCCGGAAAATGTGCATGAAGATCAATCATCATCACTGCATTTACTTATCTTACCAGCATGCAATTGCATCTTTTCCCACGCCTGAACTCCGTTTGCTTTCTTTACTCAGTCCTTCATCCTCAGCACCAGTTGTGGTCCTGGCTGTTGCTTCTGCTTCCTTCTCTGGGTCCCCTTCCTTCTTTGCTGGCTGCCTCTATGAGGCAATTAGTTAAGCTGTTTTGCTAGATATTTTCTCTTTCTTCTATCTCTCTCTTTTTCCTTTAAGAATAAGGTAATGGGAGCAGAGCTTAGAGCTCTCCACCTTTTGCAATAGCCCTCCTGGCTCTTTTGTTCTCAAATGGGCAGCAGTGGGGCAGCCAGCCAGGCAGAGGGACACTTTCATGAGGGGGAGCTGGAAATACGCAGTGAACTGCTTGCTCTTTCCAAGCTGTGTTTCCCAGTTCTCTGATCTTCCACAATCTAGACCATTTTAAACACTACTAAGTGCAGTTAGCATACATTGTCTATACACTAGAGGGAATATCCAGCACAGTTATAAAGCTGGCATGCGGCTTTAAGGTTTGCCTTTATGCAAGAAAGACTTGAAAAATTATGCTCAATCCCTAAACCTTACATCTGTTTATTGCTGATTTTATGTATCCTATTGATCAGATGTAAGTCCCTAGGCTTACATATTCATATGCTTTGTGAGTGTGCCATGCTGTACTATTACCTAGCTTCTCAATAAACTCCATTAGATTTGTGCTGCAAAGCAGAAGTAGTAGGAAAAGGCTAAAGAAACAGTACTTGAGACTCAATATTTTTTAACAAATTACTTTTTAAATCAAGATATTGTAGTCTCAGACCTTTGAGTCCAAATAACCTTGAAAGACTTTGTAGAAAGATGGTAGCAATGGAATTATATTCACATTTAAACTTACCAGCAACTCTTATCTTTCTGCAGTTCCTTTGTGTTACATATTTTCTGCCATAAAAGTTGCATATTAGCCTATTTGGGGCTGTTTTGTGTGTGTGAGGGCTGGGAACGATTTGTTAAGTGGCAGTGCTGTTACAAAGGATATTGATTTTGAAATGTTTCCCATGCAATACTCAGCAACCTTTTTTCAAATGAACTGTTTGATTTTACCAGTGCAGAGGTCATAGTTTGCGTTGTGTTACAGCACCATAAATGAAAGGTTTCAATGAAGATGCATTGGATTTAGTCCATAGTAACCATGAATCATTTAACATATAAGTGTGTCTGCTCGCACAGTTAAAAAATACCTCAGCTATATGGAAGCTGAGCCTTCCAATAGCCACAGGCAGCCTACAAGAAATCTGGACAGGGACTTTTTACAATGGCATGTAGTGATAGGACAAGGGTGAAGAGGTTTAAGATGAAGAGGGTAGATTTAGATCAGGTATTAGGAAGAAATTCTCCACTATGCAGGTGGTGAGACAGTGGAACAGAGAAGCTGTGGATGTCCCATCACTGGAAGTGTCCAAGGCCAGGTTGGATGGGGCTTTGATCAGCCTGCTCTGCTGGAATGTGTCCCTGACTATTGCAGGGGGGTTGGAACTAAATGATTTTTAAGGTCCCTTTGAGCCCAGTTACATGATTCTACAATTCTACGAATTTTGACTTAATTCACAGCCTATCCACTGCATCTGTCACTGTATTTTGTAAAGCCTTTCTTTTAACAACAATGGTGAGATATCAAAGATGAAGCCATGGCAATATGAGATAACCCATCTGTGTGAGAGAGATGTCGTTAGTGTTAATAAACGTATGAAGAGAATAGAATCACAGATGACATTTGTTTTCTTCTTAAGGTAATACTGATATTTTAAGCCCTTTTTTTGCTGTTTCTACTTAAGTGTCTTCAGAAGGAATTCTGAATATTTAATACTAATTGCATTTGTCTGCATTTCAAAGCAGGTGACATTAGGCAAATGTAGTGTTGTTCAGTGCAAGTCTATTCTGCATGATTAAAAATGATGCAGAGGTAACTCAGGTAGCTAAATATATTCAGGTAACTGAAAAACCCTTCAAGTGGGTGAGAAAAAAGATCTACAGCTAAATAATGCACCATGCAAGCTGCTATCTCTGAACAGCAGTGTGATGACAGCATTTGTCTGGAATTAGGTTGGGTATCTACAATAAAGAATTTATAGCAAACACATGTAGAGAGCTGGCTTGTTCATCCAAGGTATTACTTCACATTTAGACAGTGAGTAAATCTTGCAGTTTTTTCGTGTCTAGTATATCAAGCATCTAGAATTTTTCTTTTTAAACACTTCAGACATCTCATGAAACTGTATTTTGCCCTCTTGACTTGACTGTTGTACATTCTTTACATGCTCTGACCTTGGTTCACTTTGTTGCTGAAAAGATAATTTTCTTTGTATGCCACTCAAAAAAGAAATAAAAATACAGGCCCTCAGGCAGTGAGTCCTTCCTTGTGTGTTTCCCACTGTTAAGTAAAAGCTATTTATCCCTATAGTCTTCTGTAGCCTCTTGCTGCTCCAGCTATTGCCTTCTGTAGCTGCTGTTGAATCATTGCTCTCATTCTTCCTGACACTTTTCATTGATCAGTAATTGAATGTATAGTTATCAATGGCTTATTTTCCTGGGAAGTCCTTGGGTCTTCAGGAAGATCTTCAGGAAGTATACGTCCTAAGACCACCCCTGCTCACTACTTCAAGAAATTACTAATATGCATAATGTCTGTATGTCTCCAACCTAAAAGGTTTGTGAATTTTTGAAGGGCAGAGTCAGAATCAAAATAATATAAACTGAAAAATGTATAAAAAACAAGATGGAGGAGATTCAAATATATCAGCCTAGTGCAAGGAATAACTGCTCTAAAAGAGTTCAAGGAGTATAAGAATAGGAGGTATCAGCATCATATGTCACTGTCTGTATTGTCCAGATGTCATCAGGGCTGTATCAAGAGAACTTCTTTATTTACCATGTCAGATCATTTCTTTCTTCAGTGAGTGTTCACTTGCTCATTTAGCTGGCATTCTCTTCTCTTAGACTGCGTAAATGGCCCCAAAAACATCTCTGAATTGAGTGTTGGAACTTTTAGCCATTGCTACAGCAAAGGTAATGTCAAAGAGGGATGCAGAGTATGTAGCTCAGTATGATTTTGTCCCACGGAAAATTCAGTAGATATTAGTAAAGCTTCCTTTCATCCCAAGAGCAAATTCAGTGGATATTAGTAAAGAAGCACTACATTCAATGCTTTTTTCTTAAAATATTTACATAAATAAGAAGGTAGACAAAACTTAAAGTACACTTTTTTTCTCTCCAATTCCAGAGTATCTGGAAATCTGCAGAAAACCCATTGCTATTCCCTAGCTTAAACTCCAGAAGATGGTCAAGTGCAACTCTATCATTAAATATACACTATAATCCTAAACTTTAACTTCGTTTCTGTAAGGGAAATGTTTTTGCAGCTAACTCACCAGAATATTTGTTGCACAATAGAAGACTTTCTAACTCAAGGGGAGTTTTACAACCTGTATGCTTGATGCTCCTGATAAAACTGAACTCTGTTGATACTACTGTGGTGCAGTGTTTTCTTGTTGATCTTTAGGTATTATTCCAGGATTTTTAGCTCTAGAGATCCTGAAGTTCCAGCTTTTTGACTGTCAGCCATAAAATGCTGTCACTGGCCAGGTCATAGCCTAATCACAAATACAGAATACTTTTTGAAATTAATTTATTTCTTTCATCATTCCTGATGTAAGTTTGGTGAGGGGTGTACTGGTTCTATAATGTAGCAGTAGGTAGTTAATGCTTTCCTATAATGCAGGGAAGTCAGCAAAACCAGCAGAAATATGCCAAAACTCCTGGACAGTGTTTGTATACAACGAAGGAAGCATTTTGCGTCTTATTAACATGTAGCTCATGATTACCTCTCAAAGCATGGAGATTGTTTTAACACATTAAGATTCTGCTATAGAGGCAGGAAGGGAGTGTCTACTCTTCAGCACAGTAGTGAGAGAATCAGACTGCGTGCTGTGAAACCTTGCCTTCCCATTTCAGCTGTCCCACCCACACTGTGAGACTCTTTTACAAAGGAATCTCTTTGCCCCTTTTCATTCTTTCTCAAGGGAAGTCATAGAAACATAGAATATTCAGGGTTGGAAAGGACCTCAAGATCATCTAGTTCCAGCTCCCCTGCCATGGGCAGGGACATCTCACACTAAACAATGACACCCAAGGCTCTGTCCAACCTGCCCTTGAGCACTACCAGAGATGGAACATTCACAACTTCCCTGGCCAACCCATTCCAGTCCCTCACAACCCTTACTTAGATGTCTAATCTAAACTTCCCCTGTTTAAGTTTGAACCCGTTACCCCTTTTCCTATCACTGTAGTCCCCAATGATGAGTCTCCCAGCATCCCTTTAAGGCATATAAGCCTCCTTCAAATACTAGAAGGCTGCTATGAGGTCTCCATGCAGCCTTGCCTTCTCCAGGCTGAACAGCCCCAACTTTCTCAGCCTGTCAATATAACTGAACCTCTGCTGAGACCATATGTGCCATTGAAGAGCACAGAGGCTTGTTTGGTGCTATGCCAGCTACAGCAATGCTGTTTCAGTCTTTTTGAAAGAGAAAGACTGTATTATTATAGCTTACACAGTTAAACAAATGATCAATAAAAAAATCACTGAAAGACTGTTTTTACTATCTACAAGGCTTTTTAGCCTTGCATTAAATCATATATGAAATTAAAGCTTGCATAGAGTTCCCATTTATTATGGCAAATTATGTGACATATAGAGAAACATTTTTTCATCAGAGATTGCGTTAATACAATGTATATGTTTTCAGTGACACTTTGCTTGTATAGTTACTTGATGGATGGAAGACATGTATTTACAGATGATGCATAACTACCCAAATATCTACATATCTAACTGCCTGCAATGTCAAAATACAATTGCATTTTTTCACATATATTGCCACTGTTGTACAAACAGAACTTTCCACAGACCTGATAAAAAGCCTATGATAAAATCATAGCCCCTCATTGTCCTTACAAATGCCAATACTCACATGCCCTCAGGGATCTCTTTCAAAGTCTAAGGCTGGGAGTCAGTACTATTGCTACTGCTGTGGATGTTTCTGTCCAGGTGGAGAGGGACCTCCCCTGTCCATTAAATAGCCCTCAAGCATTTTCCAGTCTCTTAAGACAATTGTAACCTTTGGCCAATACTTTCTGTTGCTGTGGTGGTACAAAAAATATGGTAGCATTAAGAGCAAGATAATGACAGTTTCAGTGTCTCCACACATCACCTCTCATAAAGGCTATCTGTAGGGAGGTAACCGTTTGAATCAGTGATCCTTATGTTGTTGTGAACCTCAAAGCTCATAATCAGTCACCCAAACTGCACCTAAAAAAAAAAAGGATGGGTGAGGTGGCTTTTTTTCTAGAGTACACTGCACAAATTCCCACAGATAATAGTAAGAAATGCTCCAGAACTACTTCATCACTTCCACCTGGCCAGTGTGCATTTCTGAGCAACTTTGAGGGTCACTGTAGATAAAAAATATTGCACTGGCTTAATGTTGTATAGATTTATAAATTCAGACAATGTGATTTTTGCCTCGACCTGGTAATTGCTGCATTGCGTTCAAGGAAAAAAAAACGTTCTTGGCAGGAAACAGGAAAATGTTCTCCTAATCAATTAGGCTGTGTGTTTATTAAAAACACCAGGGGACTCAGCTGCATCCCTGGGGAGGAATTCAAGTACCAAATTTTAGGTGATGTTTCAAAATGGCAGATACAGCAGCTCACAAATCCTGTGCTCTCTTATTTACATAAATAAGTGGCATTTAATTAATAACTCAGTGAGAACACTGATCTTGCCTGCATACAGTCACATGTACACAACCAATATTTTTAAACTGTTGGAAAACAAGCAGAAACACTGTTCTTGGCTGAAAGATTAAAGCTATTTCTGTCTGAGATCTGAGTTATCGCAAGCGTCAGCATGAGCTATGGTGAATGGTGGTGTAGCCATCCCCCTTTCCTGGACCTCTGTTGTCTGGCAAGGAATATGAATGGAAAACTGATGACACAAGGCAGCATCTGACTGTGCAGAGAGGGTGGCATATGGCAAATGGGAAGTGAGATCAGCTATTAGATGACTGTATGTGAAAAAGATTTGGTTTGCTTTCAAAAGTATCACATCTGTCCAAGTGCAGCAGCTACTATGTCCACCCTCATCATCTGCAGGGCAGCTGACACGGGTCACTTCAGCTGATGACTCTGATTTTTGCAATTCAGGTCATAAGCCTCTCTTCCTCTTGACCAATGAAAAGATGGATTTAACTCAAAATGGATGTACTTTTGAAATTAATGTTGTTTTCTCTCTTACTGCATGAGTAAAAAATTTTTGTAAGCCATATCTTAAAAAAAATATATGCTATTACATATGGAAAAAAAAAGACATAGAAAATCACTGATGAGAGAGGTTGAAGCATGTACATCTGCAGTATCTCCTTAGCCTTGTGAGAGTGTTCTCTGATGTCTAGGCTTCTATGCTTTCTGCAGTTTCACTCACATGCCTGAAGCCTCAAGGTTTTTTCTCTGCAACAAGACAATTATAGTATGACTTCCAAAAGGGGATTCGACCAATCTAATTTGTCTTCCTGAGGTTTGTACCTTCCTTATTCACAAGTTTTTCTTTTATTGTCCAAGTTTCAAGACTGTTCTCATCTACCCTATTCCTTGAGTAAACTCTTAAGTTTAATACTAATTGCTTTTAATCTTCCTTTGGTTTTATTTTCTTGGTGCTTCATGAGAGTAAGTGTTTAGGCAGTTGGCTTGGAAGGCTTAAAAAAAGAGAATATATTGCACTGTGCTCTGGCTTTTGACAGCTTTAGTTTTTAATGTTGATGGGTGGGGATTACCTTCTGAAAACTGGATTGGCTTCTGAATCCATCCTTACCTTGTTTAAGAGGTATTTTTTGCACTTATTTTGGATGTTCTGCTCAGCTCTGTTAGAAGATGAAGCAAATGAACGAAACCTTTCAGTGATGTTTTTACCCTGGAGAAAGTGGGCACCTAGAAGCAGAGGTCTTTTTTGAGCAAAAGCTGGGGCTTGAAGTAAGCAGTTTTTTCACTGGTGAGAACCAACAGAAGTAATTAGAAGAGGTAAACTATTGAATTTACTCAACAACATACAAAATTGTTTAGGAGTGACCTAGTATTGATAGGCAACGGTTGCAACTGCAGGCACAACAGACAGCTGATTTATTTATTTTATTTTTTTTTATAAAATGCTTAAAGAACAGAAAACGGATCAATTAAGTTGTCATGAGAAGAGCTGAAGAAAGAGAGCTCTTTCCTCCTATATCTGGAAGAAGAGGATTTAATTGTGAGAAGGGAGGCTGTTATCTTAAGGTATCCTGAGAAACAGTCAGCTTGTACAGACAAAAAATAATTGCACCCAAAAAATTTCCAAGTTTTATCATCAGTTTCTTCTAGTGGTGAAAAATAACACATACTCTGAATATATTAGCCAAAGCAAAAGCACAATATATGTTTTAGAAGGGTAACATAGGAAGCATAAAGAAACAAACATAGCAAGTTACGCCCAGGACGACAGTGCTTTGCTATGGCTTTTGTTCACTAGCAGTGGTTCTTTCAGCTGTCCTTCACAACCCTGCCAGCTTGGCAGACACACTGCTTTGACCCACTATGAAACATAAATATTCCAGTTAGCTACCAGTGCACATATATTGATCAGTTGACTGCTGCCAGGGTGGTGTGATTCAATTTAATTACATAGAAGCATATTAGAGGGCATGAATTTGGGAGTTTCTTCTGTCTTCCTGCTGCTTTTACCAGGTGCATGAGAAATTATTTACAAATTGCTAAAAGGTGCCTCTAACATTCCTGCAGTAATAGTGGATTTTGGGAAAGAGGGTTCATGATCTCTCCCCAAACAGCCTCTTCCACTGCCACTAACCAGCGCAGTATCTCACTGGGTAGATGAGTAATTGCTGTGAGAGTATTTCTTATGTTCCTAAATGTGAGGCATCTGTACCTATCAAATGTGGTTGAAGTTGTCTGACAGCTTTAGAAGTTATGGGGACTGGGGACAATTAATAGGAAGAGAGATAGTAAAAGCTTCATTTCCTTGGAAACCAGGCAAAAATATTTCAACCCATTATCTCATTATGAATTATTTCTGAAAGATTGCCTTTACATGCTTTAAATATCAAATCTATACTGGTAAAAAAACTCACAGTGTACAGGCTTCTCATAAATATTTTGGGATTATGTCTTTATTTGCTTGAGAAATAAAAGAAAGCAAGGAGCTACAGATAAATATAGCAACTCTTTTTTACCTGTCTAACGTAAACAGTGCATTTCTGTGTTTAGCATGCCAGGTCCTGCTATTAAGGTAGAGCACAGCTGCTCAGCTCACATTCCAGATCACCATGTTTTCACAGGAAAAGCAGGTTTAAAAGGGGTCACATCTGACACTACATGTTCCACTAGATCATTCTAGAAACCATCTCTCGTGGATGGAAATTATTAAGAGTCCTTGTAGTACATCAAGTCTCTAGTGTATACCTACTTCCTATACAGCAGTTCCAGAGCATTTATTACTTTAATTCCAAAAGGAATTTTACTGCTTCAAAGAGACCAAGCAAGTAATTGGCTTTTAACCGTTCAGAATGTGCAGCCTCCTCCTGCAGATAGTGATGTCTCTGTGGAGGTATGCTGTGCTTCTGGTTAAATATCAGGATGGTTCTTCTTTTTCGCTCTTCCTTCCTATGATGTAAACAAGCTTTGTGTTTTATAGCAGTGACTGGTATTTTCATATGTTCTTCCAGACTCTTGTGAGCCCTAGTTCAGGTTTATCAGGGAATCTATTGAATACATTGAGGTTAATACTGATAAATCCAGACCCTTGATAATTTTATACAATTAACTTTAGTAGAATGTCTTCTTTTTATTCTTAGTAATTTAGGACTTAATTTGAAATACAGTAGTTGCAATCTAATAAAATCTAAGCTCTATTAAACTAGCTATATGTTTGTACCCTCTCAGTTTTAAAAAATGCTAAATGCATTTAATATTATAATATTTGGAACTTGGTTGATTCTGTAAATTAAAAGCTGACAGGTAACACAATTTTAAAAAAGAAAATCAATGCATAACGATTCAGTGGTGAAAGGGAAACATTGAGAAAAGCTGGGAAAAAAAAATCAGTACTTAAAAGTGATTAGTTTTTACTGAAAGTTTATATTGATTGTCCTCTTATATTTTTTCAGTCCAGAATTACAACTGGCCTTAGAAACAGCACTTTGAAATCCTTTTCAGAAGTTTTCAGAGTTGGTGTAATATCCAGCCCGCAGCGCAGGAATATGGCCAGTAACTCAACCTAACAATTAATTGTAACCCTCATGAGATAAGTAGCTCAGCTTCTTATGTTCTATCCTATGGTTTTCACTACATGCAAAAAAACTACTTCACTAGCACCAGAGATTTGTCCTTGCTTATAGAGCCAACAAAGATCATGGTTTCCCTTTCAAGAATGTTCAGGTTGCCCAGGGAAGTTGTGAATGCTCCATCGCTGGCGGTGTTCAAGGCCGGGTTGGACATAGCCTTGGGTGACTTGGTTTAGTGGGAGGTGTCCCTGTCCAGAGCAGGGGGGTTGGAACTAGATGATCTTGAGGTCCTTTCCAACCCTAACTATTCTATGATTCTATGATTCTATATTAACAAGGTCTGAGAATTATTTGTACAAACCATCACAATGATAGAAATAAAGATATTTCATTGGTGAGGGTAATCAGGGGCAGCTCTCTGCTCTTCAGTGCTTATAAATAAAGATTAGTTACCTGTTTGGAAGAATAGCTGTGTCTCAGATTAAATTTAAAGGTCTGAGGGAAAATATTAGTAGCTGAGGTTTCTTAGAATGACCTGGACAGTCATTTTATAATCTTTACATTTCTGCACTGATGCAAAAGTCTTTTTTGAATTTGAACAAATGACCACTTATAACTGCATATATTTTGTTTCAGCAAGATATATGTGCATAGCAGGCAGCTTGATCGAGGTACTGATATTTCAAGTAACTATCTGAAATGTTTCACTTTTATGTCTTTGTCATTAGATGTACAGCCTGACATTGCATAATTAACATGACATTTTGATATTTTAAATTCAAGTATCCTACACTAATCCAGCTATTGAACTGGTTTAACAATTACAAAAGGAATTTTAGGCATTAAGAACTGAATATATAATATGAATATTAAATCTTTATGATTTCTGTCAAAATGTTAAGCTGGTCTTAAAGGCAGATGGAGACTATTTATTTAAAATAGGCTTTTAAAGCGATGTAAAAATCACAGGGTGAATACTAATATTTAATATTTAATAAAAATTGTTAATATTTAAATGATAATATATATTTCCTGGTTTAAGGCAAAAAAATTAGAGCTGTACTAAAATAAACTAAAATTAAAATGGGTAAAAAGAATAAATAATTAAATGTTAAATAACCTATAATTACCAAATGTTTATTTAAAGACTAAAAACATTAAAATAATATTATATAAAATTAAATTGCTATTAATTATGAAATTCCTGTTACTATTTGCTCAACATCATTGATTATTTGGTAGCTCTCAGCCTTGTATTGGCTGTGGTCATGGCTTCTTCTCGGACCAAAAAATTACAAAATCATCTCACTTGGAAAGCAAATTATTTGGTAGCAGCAGTAACCCACAGAAATACTTTCTTCAATTTCTCATTTTGTTTTTTTTTTTCATGGTTGAAAAAAGTTATGTTTCAGATGTTTGAATCTAAATAGACATTACAAAAGAAACAAAGTTGTCTCTCTGGCACACATATTTTTAATTGATCCTTTTTCTGGGTTTGTTTCTATTCCTAGTTGTTAGGAGAGTCAGAATGCTTTGAATCTGCAAAACTTGAGCTAGAAAATGTAATGTAAAGAAGATTTATTATGAGAAAACCAACATGCGGTTCTTTCTTTCTTTCCTTTACTAGTAGACATTTTCTGAAGCATAAGACCACCTATTTTCATGTCTTCTGCTCATGAGCAGACCAGGCAACACAGGACAGAAAAACTAACAAAACCAAATATATATACATGTATATATATGTGTGTATATATATATATATAAAAATATGTTTTCACGCATGTGAATTGAAGGAATATTCTGGAATTTTTTTGTGGACTAAAAAAAAAATTAGTCAAAGCTTGCCAGTGGCTGCATATGAATATGCAAAGATCTGCACTGTACCTTATTACACAGTGTGCCTTTTAATGTCATCAAATTCCCTTAAACCCTTTAGTGTTCCAGTGCACAACACAATACTTACAGGTAAAGGTATTAATCAGCTCTCCATTTCTCATCTCTCTCTTTCTGTAGCATCAAAGCACGAAATCATTCCTACTGAAAATTGAGGAAATTCCCCATGACTGAAGACTGCACAGAGAGTGAGTCCTTTTGGCATCATGGCACAGCTCAGGTGGGCCCCAGCAGATGTCCTCAGCTTTGATGTCAGGGTTGGTGGCTGAAGTCAGCTCTGGGTTGACTTCCAGCAGAGTCCCTCTCTTCTCTGGAGACACCCGCTCTCATGTCAGCCCCAAGCCTAAGCATCCTGGCAGGAGTGCTGGGCTGGAGGATTGCATGAGGGACAGCTTTCCTCCCATGAACCAAGGGTGCAAAGCTGCTGGAGATGCAGGGCATGGAGTCTCTTTTTTTACCACCTTCAGGGTGATGGATAAGTATCTCACTAAAAGTTACTTTCTTGATTGATTATATTAATGATGCTTCCTGGATTATATTGTAAATCCATCTCTTCTCTAATGTGTAACAGGGAGCAATTTCTCAGTGCTTTCTGACTGAGATGAAAATGCAGTGTACTCATCTAAGACTGATATGAGATGATACTTTTTTCGAAATGATCACACAGGAGAAGTATGGGCAATGAATTATATTTCCTTCACAAGGAGAGAGGAAAGTTGAAAAAATATAGCAGGATAAAAAGAAAATGACAGCATATATATAGTTAATGAGCATAATAAAGTTAATATGCAGTGAGAGAAAAAAAATGCAACCCTTTGATCTTTTAACAGATAGACTTTTTATTCCGTGAAATTTGAATATTTTAAAGATAGTATTTTCTAATTAGCTTTTTCTTTAGCCCTTGGTAAGAAAATCTAAGATTTTCACACTGGGGAATATAATCTGGTCCAATTCAAAATGGCTCATAGCCCTTGCTAACCTTTATGTGTTACTGAGAGCTACCTGTCCCTTCATGAAGCTGTGATGAAGTCCATGTCATCTGCCCACACCTGGAAAACAAATCATAGAATCATAGAATAGTTAGGGTTGGAAAGGAACTTAAGATCATCTAGTTCTCACCCTCCCTCCAGGGGCAGGGATACCTCACATTAAACCAGGCCACCCGAGGCTCTGTCCAACCTGGCCCTGAACACCACCAGCAATGGAGAATTCACAACTTCCCTGGGAAAACCATTCCAGTGCCTCACCACTGACACAGTAAAGAACTTCCTCCTTATATCCAATCTAAACTTTCCCTGTTTAAGTTTGAACCCATTACCCCTTGTCCTATCACTACAATCCCTCATGAAGAGACCCTCCCCACTATCCCTATAGGCCCCCTTCAGATACTGTAAGGCTGCTATCAGGTCTCCATGCAGTCTTCTCTTCTCCAGGCTGAACAGCACCAACTCTCTCATCCTATCTTCATATGGGAGGTGCTTCAGTTCCCTGATCATCCTTGTGGACATCCTCTGGACTTGTTCCAACAGTTCCATGTCCTTTTTATGTTGAGGACACCAGAATTGCACACAATACTCCAAGTGAGGTCTCACGAGAGCAGAGTAGAGGGGTAGGATCACCTCTCTCATTCTGCTGGTCACACTTCTTTTGATGCAGACCAGGATATGGTTGGCTTTCTGGGCAATGAGCACACTGCCGGCTCATATTTATTGTCTCAACAACCAGAACCCCCAAGTCCTTCTCCTCAGGGCTGCTCTGACTCTCTTCTCTGCCCAACCTGTAGCTGTACCTGGGATTGCTCCGACCCAGGTGCAGGACCTTGCACTTGACAGGGTTAAACTTCATCAAGTTGGCATCAGCCCACCTCGCAAGTGTGTCAAGGTCCCTCTGGATGGCGTTCTTTCCCTCCAACGTATCAACCGGGCCACACATCTTGGTGTCATTGGCAAACTTGCTGAGGGCGCACTCAATCCCACTCTCTATGTCACCCACAAAGGCGTTGAACAAGACCGGTCCCAACACCGATCCCTGATGGACATCACTCGTTACTGGTCTCCAGCTGGATATTGAGCCATTGACCACAACTCTTCGCATGTGGCCATCCAGCCAGTTCTTTATCCACCGAGTGGTCTACCTATCAAATTGATGACTCCCCAACTTAGAGACAAGGATGTCATGTGAGACAGTGCCAAATACTTTGCACAAGTCCAGGCAGATGACATCAACTGCTCTACCCCTGTCCATCTTTTCTGTAGCCCAATCATAGAAGGCCACCAGATTGGTCAGGAAGGATTTCTCCCTAGTGAAGCCATGCTGGCTTTCTCCAAGCACCTTGTTGTTTTTCATGTGCCTCAGCATGCCTTCCAGGATAATCCGCTCCAGGATTTTGCCAGGCACAGAGTTGAGGCTGACTGATCTGTAGTTCCCTGGCTCATCCATTTTCCCCTTCTTGAAAATGGGGGTTATATTTCCCTTTTTCCAGTCATATAGAACTTCACCTGACTGCCAAGATTTTTCAAGTATGATGGACAGTGGCTTAGCAACTTCATCTGCCAGCTCCTTCAGGACCTGCAGATGGATTTCATCAGATCCCATGGACTTGTATACGTTCAGGTTCCTAAGATGGTCTCAAACCAGATCCTCTCCTACAGTGGGCCCTAAGTCTTCATTCTCACTGTCCCTGCATCTGCCTTCCAAGGCTTGGGTGGTATGGTCAGAACATTTTCCAGTAAGACTGGGGCAAAGATGTCATTAAGAACCTCAGCTTTCACCAAATCCAGGGTAACCAGCTCTCCCAATAGCTTCTGAAGAGGACCCACGTTGTCCCTAGTCTGTCTTTTATTTGCAGTGTACCTATAGCATCCCTTCCTGTTATCCTTAACATCTGTATCCAAGTTTAACTCTAACTGGGACTTAGCTCTCCTAACCTGATCCCTAGAAATCTAGTAGATGCCACAGAAAACTTGCAGTGGTGTTTTATAATGGGATATTTTTCCTCAGCAAGGAACGAATCATTTAAGGCAAAGGCTAGCATGTGGAAATCCTATTGTTGGTGACTGCAAAACAGCCATGCATGTGATGAGCAGGGAACATGCCACGTCCCCCTGCTCAGCCTGAGACATCCTAATATAAATGACCTGCAGGACCAGAAAAGCATGCAGACTGTAAGGAAGAGATTTTAGAATATTTTTCTCCTATTATTTCTTCTCCTAGATAAGCAATCTACTGCTCCATGGTGGTTAGGGAAGTGTATGAAAAATTGCAGCATATATTATTGAGTAGAGATTTTTCTGACACCATTTTCTTTAAAAAGTAAATGTCATGCTTACTTTCACTTACACATCGAAATGAAATCATTGTTCTTAACTGAAAAATGCTTTGGAAACCAATATTGTATGGGATCCTTTACTGGGGGTGCAGTATCTGAGCTAGATGCTCAGATTTCTTCTATGATCAAGAGTGGTAGAACTTTCCAGAAAGAAATTCCTCTCCATCCTACTCCCAACCAGATGACCTGTCTCAACTGAAGGGGAGCTCAGCCTGCCAGCTTAGACCAGATGCCTAAGTTCTAGGCAAAGTGAAGTGAGATAGTCCCACAGATAGTAGGTGGAATAAAAATGTCTGTGATGATAGAGATACCAAAGTTTTACAAGGAGATAGAAGCAAGCAGAGTGGGCTTGTGTAGGCAAGTATATAGTTTATTCCAGATGGTGTTTTGCTTCAGTAAAAGCTGCAGATTCTCTTAAAGGCACTTCTGTGCCCCTCAAAGTAGCATTTGAACAATTTGCAACTGATGTATTCATAAAATTTATAAAACACATTGCTAACAGAATAGTTTATCATGGATATCATGAAACACTGGTCTTGGCAGGACAGAAGATAATGAAGAAATTGCTGTAGCTGAATTAATAAGGAGAGGACGCAGGAGCACAGGGCCAGCTGCAGTGAGGGACAGCAGCTGGGAGCCCCTGAAGGAAGCTGTTAAATATACTCGTTGCAAATGCAGATGCTTCTGAGACTAGTCAACATTCAAAAAAAAACCCTCTAATGAACACACAGGACATTCTTGAGAAAATCCCCAGTGTTTTGAGCACAGATTACTGTACAATTTTTTCTATAAACATCTATGATAATTCCAGTCTCAAAAGTGTGTCCATTTGTAGAAAGTGTCTGGGGAGCTTTTTAATATTTTTTTCCTGTTTAAATAAAATTCCTTACTCAGAATCATAAAAAAGGAGCTTAAGAAGGCAAATAATACAACATTCACATGCACGTATATAGAGATACACAAACACAAACTCCCCAAAACTTTTGGCCAACTGACATGTGATGTTAATTTAAAGTATTTAGTTCTCAGAAAATTAATATTGTGAACACTCTGTGTTCAACTTTACTTCTGGGTTTCTGTCATGGTTTAAGCCTCTCATGCAGTTCACTTACTCACTCTCCTCTCTTTCATCCCCCTGCTCCAGGAGGGATGAGGAGGAGAATCGAAAGAATGCAACAGCTTCCAGAGGTTGCAATAAGAATAGTCTAGTAACTAAAGTATAAAACAAACCACTGCTGCAGCCACCAATAATGATAATAATAAGGGAAATACAAGGGAAGAGAATACAACTGCTCACCACCCAATACCAAGCCCGACCCAGCAGTGCATCCCACCCTTCCTGGTCTCAGCCTTCCATTTATGCATCCTGGGCATGACATGCTGTGTCATGGAATACACTTTTGACTAGTTTGGGTCGGGTGTCCTGTCTCTGCTTCCTCCTGGCTTCCCCTCCTCCCTGGCAGAGCATGAGGCTCAGAAAGTCCTTGGTCAGACCAAACATTTCAGCAATAAATAATGTCGGTGTTACCAGCACTGTCTCCAGGCTGAAAGTCAAAACCACAGCACTGCACTAGCTACTAAGAAGGAGAAAAATGACTGCTACTGCCAAACCCAGGACAGTTTTGAATGTGAGTAAGAGACTGTTGGAAATACTAAATTACATCCTTCTCCTTCTCTTACTTCTTTTAAACAGTCCTTCATGTGTTAGTGCTTTGCAACCCCTTACACAGAAAGATAACATACAGAAGACAAATCCAAGACAGACGTTACAATCCTGCTATATATCCATCCAAATTAGAGCAGAAAATTAAAACAGGATACCTCTTTCCTGACTGAAAAACATAGGTAAGCATACTGAAAAGTGTTACTTGCAGTATTCAGTATTCACAAATCTATGTAATTTCCCAGAAAAAAAAAACAAAAAAAAAGTCGTAGAGTCAAGTACAAGATTTTCTGTTAATAACATTAAGAAACCTGATCACAACAATGCTGTAATTATACACAGAAATTGTGGATAAAGATTAAACATGTTAAATGAAGATTAGATGTGGTTTAAACGAAAACCCAAAGTATAGTAAAGGACTAGGAGTGCTTAATCACTGTTACAAAACACATTGTGCAGGAAAACAGTTTGAAGATAATCTCAGATACAGCTTTTGTTTTGACTGCATGGCCTCAACAGCCTTAGCTATAACTATAAATTGCCAGGCTGTGTTATGAGTATTTCAGCTGAAATCAGAAGCACTCATTGACCTGTGTATGAGTCACTTCACTGCTTTTGCCAAAGTTTTTCTTCTCATTCTTCAGTTGTATTTTCTTACATTCCATGCTAACTTTGGATTAGACTTTTTCTTAGTTATTGGTACTGGCATTAGTGTAATAAGGGAGGTAAATAACAAAACTATGCAATTTATCCACAAAATTACATCATTTCAGATCAAAATAATACACACGTACTTAAGAGTGTTTATTACTAAAATGTGAATAAAACTTTAGTTATCATGTTATCACAGTTTCTTTTTAAAAAAAATCAACAATAGAATTTCTGTTATTTCTGGCAGATAAGGAACAAGTATGACTTTACTCCCTTACCCACAAAATCACAACATGAGCAATACCCTTTTTGGTCTAACATTCCTAATGAGTCACATGTGTGTTTGGCTGCTTCTACTAATGCAATCATAAAAAATACTGGGTTATGTCCTTTTCCTGGCTTTTCCAAACAAAAACAAAACAGAGCATTAAAGGTCCAGGTTGCTGTAGTATGGTTTTATTTGCCCTAGGAAATGTATATCATGTACTGCTGTGAAGAGACATTGTTCTATTCTCTTAAAAGACAAAAAATGCAAGATGATTCCACTGTAGGACTACTAGCAGAGGTCTGAGGAGATAGTTCAAACTCAATTTATAAAATATTTACTGTTCAAAAGGTTACATAAAAAACTGAAAAGGATGAAGGAACCACTATTTTAAATGGAAATAAAAGAAGTGTCGTTGACACAAATAAGAGAATAACAGCAATTTCTGAAACACAGTAATTCCATTCAAGTAAAGGTATTTTGATAGTTATGGGTAATAACAGGTAGTTTGCAACCACAGTCAGTCAGCTGCATATTAGATTGATCAAAATAAACCTCTAACAGCCACTTCTGTGTGTGACAATCAGAAAATAAGCAGATAGATCTAATTAAGGTTGAAAGAAAAGAGAAAGCAGAATGGCATTAATAGTGAAGTAAAATAGAAGCTAAATAAGCTGAGAAAGGTTGAGTTGCCCCTCAGTTTACATACTGGCCTCTTCTGTGAATGAGGGAAAAATAAAGCAAAATGCAGTAATAAAATTTTCTAGACTTACAGGCAAGTTATAGATATTTATTAATCAAGAATTCTATGGCAGTTGAGGGTTGAAAGCACTATGTAAGCATAAATTTTATGCCACTATTCAAGTGGCTCAAATGAAACCTGCATATGCAGGCAGAAAAGCCATGTGGCATTTCAGAAAAGAGAAAGATGATATTTAACACAAAAGAATAACTAGAGAAAATGCAGAACAGATGAAAAAGAGTGGGGGATAAATAATCTTTATGTAGAATATAAAGAAATTTTTTTTTCACACAGAAGAGAGAGAGAAGAAAAGGATGAGGAATGTTGATCTCACAGCATGCTTTCTGATGAGGTTTACTCACTAAACTGAGGCGTCCCAGTCAGAATCCTAAGATACGATATAGTCAGCCAAGCTGGCAGCTTTAAATTATCAGTTACACTTCTTAAATGGCTGAGCCATGTGACTGTGAGCAGGCAGGAGTGTCTTCCAGAGGAGCAGCCAATCTACCAGGGTCCATTGAAAATTTAAATTGAAGCTTCATGCTTGAGGTGGGGGGCTGCTTTCCTTTGTTGTTTCCAAATTTATCATGGCCCAAAGGCCCCAAGTCTGCAGTATGAAATTAAATAACGTGGTTACTCTCCTCTTAAATGACTAAATACCTATGTAGGTGTGGTGTGCAAACAGTCCTAGTTTTCCTCAGTGTTGGTGCCCTGTTTCAGATCACAGTTATCAGATCTTGGATTTAGGGCTGGCTGCAAAGTGAAGTTGGTAGTTCAACAGCAGAGACACAATTGCAGGATGCCCAGGTTCAAGTCCATGCTTGACCTTGACTGGCAATTCCTGGCTTATGGACTTCAAATAATAGACTTGAGACTGTCTTTTCTGTATCATCAGGAAGTTCTTCACCTTCAATCTGAACTAATATACTGAAGTATGCATGACTCTGTAAGGGATGCCAATATGTAGAAAAGGAATATCTGTATGAACTCAGAGTTGTCAGTGAGAGAACGAGGTGGAAGAACTGCAAACTGGCACATTCTGTGACTTCCCAGACCAAAACATGCAGTTATGTATACACAACACTTGTACTCCAAGAAAAACAGGGCACAAATATTTGAGCCTTCATGGTTTTCCTTATTTCCAAATAACTATTTCTTTTCTTAAATTGATTTGTCTTGGTAGGGACTGCTGTTGGCAAGGGCTTATTAAATCCCTGCGTATGTTAGCTAAATCTCCACAGACAACAGAACTGCTTCTGTTTGACTGTTTCTGTGGCATGTTCCCATAAAAAGAATGTATGAGATTGTTAATACGACAGTCCTTCAAGGCAAAGTCTATCTCATCAGTCAGGAAGAATTCTTTGTGGAATACTAGTCAATGAGTATATTTTAATTTTACAAGAATTTAATTATGAAAGGAATTTGAATAATTTCATTTGAAAGCACATTGTCAAGTGATTTTTAAAATAGTTTCAGATTTTATGTTTTACTTTTTTGTTGTTGACTGTGTCCTACAAGAAGTCTGAAAATAATTTTCCTCTACGGAATTCTTTTCCTTTTTCCTACATGACAAACTTTACTTCTTTTCCTCCTATTGTTTCAATGCGGTCAAAGTTATTATGACTTTTATTTAAATACAATATTTCAAACCATTGTGCATAACACTTTATATTGCCAAAATACTTTTGCTCTTAAAGCAGCCAAAATTAAAGCTTAATCTTGATACTAGGTGGTTGCTATGACTCCTACAGGAGAATTTTAAAAAGCAATGATCTTTCCACTGTTTGCATGGATCTAGTGCCCACCATTTGTATGGCTTTAGGCCAAAGCACATGAAGAAGAGAAGGGATTGTCTCCCTCACATCCTCCTGGAAACACCATGTTTAATTTCCTTGGTTTAATGTGACAGCAGTAGCCAGATTTCTGGCTGTAGTATACCATTAGCCATGCTCAGTGAAGAGCAGATAATGTGATGTTTATCATGCTGTTCTTGTCACTTGAGTGCCAGGTTTAGTCATGTTCATTCAGAAGCTGATAGCTTGCAATGGTGAATGATGAAATATAAGATTATTCATGCCAATTTGGTCTCTGAGGAATCTGTGAAACATTTTCTGAGATTCCAATTTGACTGGGTAACATGCTCAGCAGCAACACTTGGCTTTTCCTTGCTTTTCTTTTCCTTTTCCTCCTTCTCTTTTCCATTTTCCTTATTTTTTTCTTTCCCCTTCCCTTCCCTTCCCTTCCCTTCCCTTCCCTTCCCTTCCCTTCCCTTCCCTTCCCTTCCCTTCCCTTCC
>JASSUY010007112.1:2987-15555 GCA_032466535.1 Forpus xanthops | reverse complement strand
AAATCCAAAACACAGTGCTCACCAGCTACTGCTTAAAGAAAAATGACTGCTGCTGCTGAACCCATGACAATATTGAAGCTCAAAGAATTAGCCACTTATTTTTGTTTATTTAGGAGGCTGAATGATTGTAACTTAAAAATATATATCTACAATTAGTAAGAGCCATATATTGATACAGAATTTAGTTTTCAATTCTGCTTGACAGGACTTCCCCTCACCTACTAAAGCACAGACCATAAACACTGTTAGATCACTAATCAAGACGTTCCATTTTCATGATAAACACATTCTCTCCAACAGCTAAACCATATCCCTGAGCTGTGATAAACCCCTATGTTAAAAAAGAAAAAAAGCCATAACAATTACTAAATCAGAATTTATCAGAAGGTTAAAGTCAATAGATACCTCGTCGTCTAATATAAGGAAAAAAAGGTCTATCTTTAATCAGCAATATCTTCATAACTAATGAGTAAAGACTTCCCTCCATCCAAACCTCAGTATTTAACTTGCACATTGCAAATTATTTTACTTTTCAAATTTATTACATAGTGCCATATATTCTACAATATAATTGTACAATTGGACATACAGTTCTACAGCTACGAGTCTAAATCAGTTGAAAAAAAAAGTGAAAATTAAAAAATAAAAGCTTGCTTACAGACATTTTTTTCTTGGTTGCATATTTTCAGAAGAGAGCTCCACCATATCAGTCTTCATGCCTTTTCTTAAAAACATGAAAAGGCAAACACTTCTTTCTTTCTTCTTTCCCAGAGAACCATTCTCTCTAAGTGTATTTCTCCACCAGTGACCAAAATATTTGCTTTCTTAGTTTAATTCAGCCAAAAAAATCAGAAATAAAACCCCACAAACATTCATGTAGGTTTGGCCACAATAAACACTATTTGACTTTGAGCAACTCCAAAAATCTAACCTTCATTCCCTCATTGTAAATGTTTAGCACTGATCCCTAATCACATAGCGTGCGAGGTAATGCTAACCTTCTCCAAGTGCTATACTCCTGTGTAGTAATTATATCCATATTAAAATCTCACTTCCACACCAACTTGTGTTAACAAGCTGAGACTGCAAGTCCCTCTCCTCAAACCTACAGACTGTAAGAACCACTATGGAGATTTCATTTTTTTAATTATTTTTAACCAAGGACAATAGTAGGTCTTCTAGCTGCCTTTTTTTGATTTAGCTGTTCTCAGTGCTTCCTAGGCTCACCACTCACAACAAAACACAGTGGTATAAAGTTGGCTAAGTAGGGAAAGAGAAGGGTTTCAGCTGTGGTCTTGCAAACCTTACTGCTTACAGGATAAGCAGTTTAGACAACCCAGACATAGGGGCCCTGGAGAAGTCAGGCAGAACTGCTTACTGGAGAGAAGCAGAATTAACTTATCCTTCTAAATGCATTTCCCAAGAGACAAGATCCCGTAAACTTCATCAGCCTAGCAAAACTGCACAAGAATGGGTCAAACCAACTTGGAGGAAGAATAATGAGCTTGACAGCAGCACTGCTGGGAAAGGCACACAGACAGGCTGTGGAGACAGCCAAGCTGACAGGCTTTTTTACTGTTTTGTTTTTAATGACAGCCTGATAAAATAGGACGATCAAACAGAAATGCACGTTTATAAAGTCATTCTCTGAGTCACTGAACCCTCTTCCCCATTATTTATGGTGAGATAGGAGGTCAAATCAGAAACAGTTTAGTTGAAGAAAAGCTTCAGGAAGGATTTGCTTAATTCCAAGAAAGGGCAAGTTTTTCTTCATAAAGAAAATTAATTGGCACATCCTTCTTAAGAACTAAGAAGTTCCCAACAAATCTGATTTCCAAATGTAATTTTGCATAGGCAATTTTTATTTCCAACTCAGAATGTCTGACTTCCTATTTTTGGAGGAATCCTATGCTTTTAGCCCAAGTAGTAATGCTGTCCTTAAAGAATTCTTAATTTCTTCAACAGCAGATTCCTAGTAGTATGGCCCACCTGCAGAATCAGTACTTCAGAAGAACTTCTAAAGTTTTCAGAGAAGTGTACTCAATTTGATGCTCTTTCAGACTAAAGGACTAAACTTTCTCTCTTGGGTGCCAAGTTCAGGCACAAATACCATATGAACATAGCAGTAAAAATTTAAGAGATGCTAATCCCAATTTACAGGACTGGATTAGTCAATTTAGAACCATAGAATAGTTAGGGTTGAGGAAGACCGTAAGATCATCTAGTTCCAATCCCCCTGCCATGGGCAGGGACACCTCACACTAAACCATGTCACCCAAGGCTATGTCCAACCCGGCCTTGAACACCGCCAGTGACAGAGCATTCACAACTTCCCTGGGCAACCCATTCCAGTACCTCACCACCCTTACAGTTGACCTTGTCCTGTGAAACTCTTAATGGCTATGTGACCAAATCAATGTTTAACATCGCTCTGTTGTCACCCTTTACTGTGTGAAGTACTTCATACCCTGTTCAAGCATCACTTTAGGTGTTCCAATGCAAAAGGGAAATTTTAGGCTTTGGGATGAAAAGAAATTAAGCTCAAATGACCACTTGGGGAAAAAAAAAAACAAAGTGTAACCAAATGGAAATATATACATATATAAATCTAGTACCCTAATGGTTTAACCACCATGGGGAAAACTCCCTAGAAAATTCCTTACTGTCCTAAATATTTCTCTAAGAACTTTAATGTTTTATGAACAGAAGGTGCATTTCTACCCCTGACCTTCAGACTCAGGAGTCCTGTACCAAGTGCTTCAGTTCTCTGTGGTACAAACCAAGTATCAGATTCCCACTTTTTTTACATCATACCACTGATACTGTCATTACACAAACATTTCTTCTATGGGCAGAGGTTATAATTGTAGTCACATCACCCTCCCAACTGGTCCCATACAACTAGTAAGGACGAATGGTCAGGGGATAATGCTACCTAAAAATAAAAGAGGGGGAACAGACTCTTTCAATGCTGCGCTGAAACCAATTTACTTATACTCACATATTTTCTCTCCCTCTCAAAAACAAACAAAAAAACCCACTTAAAACAGTCCTCCACATTCTCTAAAGATATGGAAACAGAAGTATGCTCCTTGAACCTGGGTATCCCAAACATTCATGTATCAGTAATTTCCCCCTCAAGCTAACAAGAGTCAGGTCTAAATCTTTCTCTGGCTAGAAGGTTACCCCATCCATCCTGCTACAGCTACTTTGGGGAAATTCAGTGAAGCAGTCCTTAGTCTTTGATGTGTTAAAGTATTTTATTTTTAAAGAGGCTCTAAATAAGTATTTACAGTGCCCCTACAAAATTCAGATCAGGATTGAAGTGGCTGTCTCCACAAAGGGATCAGGTAACATCACCCTAACCTCTCAAGACTAGGCACTGAAAGAAGCATTCTCTATTCAGCACTTGCCTCTGAGCAATTTTCTGAACAGCATATGGTGTTATGAATATGGTAAACAAAAAAGCCTTAAATAGAAAATGAGTTCCAATATTAAAACCCACATCATTATGAACTCTGGAAAACACAGATAACTAAAGGCTATCCTTGGTTCCTTCTTTCATGGAAAAAAAAGAACAATAGTTACGAGTAAGAGGTAATACAGCCAGCAGCATTATTTTGGACAGTTTCTAGTTCTGCAGTGCTTGATATGCTTAACAGCTTTCAGTTAACACACGCAGAGGAAACCAATTCTGAAATTACTAGAGAAAATACAATACAGCACTCCATCCAAAAATGAAACATATGTATATATTTGCAAACACAACATTAAAAAGGGGCATAGAAATGGATAAACAAAAGCTGAGCCAACCGTATTTTAGGGAGATGGAGGAGAAAAAGAAAAGGATATGTTTTAAGATAACATTAGACTGAATTTGGCACCTCAGACAAAACTTGTCATAGTAAGACAAGTAACACTAACGAAGCAGTTGAAATTGCTAAGCAACTAGTTTCTTTAGCTCATCCTGAAAGTTGTGGATGGTAGATAAAATCCCCTGATCATTACAGGAATCAAAGATAGAAAAAATATTACAACTAGGAAACCATGAACATTGGGCAGCGAAACAATTTCCAGTTCTTAAAAGCACAAAGAAATAGTACTTTTCTGACCATCAGTTCTCTTGGAGTGAGGAAGCACCAGGGTGGCATCATGCTTCTTTCCGTTCTGGGACTCACCTCTCTACATTACATTCATATTTCATGGCTGCATAGAGAGGCAACATACTAAGACTATGCTAGCAACTAAGTTACTAGCAGAGCCCTGACTTAGTTCTTGCTCAGGTTTGCTTTTGAGAAAACTTTATTCCAGTTCAGAGAAACAGTCCTTATGCAAAAGCTGCATGAATATCTCTAGAAATATTGAAGTCCCCAGCAAGTAGCAAGGATGCAAGCTATTGAATGATTACCAAATTCATCTGCCATTTATTAACCTTCTCTAATTAATGTTCTATCAAATGATAAAATACAGACCAAAGTCACCTTAGTGAAGTGCAACAAAACAAACGGTGGAGGGGCTGTACCAACAGTCAAAAGAAAAGCGTCCTGTCACAAAGTATAAATGCACACCTGGATTAAGCAGTTAATACTATATAGGTTGTATGTCACTTAGTCACAGTAGTAGGCCATCACAGAACTCAGGGGTTTGTGGCTTCATGTTGAAATAATTTCCAGGTTAATTGGAAGTAATTATCCACAGCTACTGAAAACTTGTAGACTTTCTGATGTTTTCCCTCACATATGTAAGTTCTCTCACTGATGGGAAATAGTATTTTTATTTTTAGGATATATTTTTGTATGACAACAGTGGAACTCAAAATATTGCTCTAATCTAAGTTAGAGAAAGCATACTGTGCTATTAAGAGACTGCTGCTTAGTTGCTACAAGAGCAGAGATGAGCAATGAAAAGCGTGCCTCTGCTTTCGCCAAGCAGGACCTAGAATTGAACTGGGCTCACAGTTTGCTCACATCTAAAGCAAACCTCAAAGCTGTATTTAGTCACACAGTTTCCTTCTTTCATGGGAAGAGGGTAGAAAATAGTAAGAATGGGAGCAAGAAAGCTCATGGGTTCAAAAAGAGAGAAATTACCAATTACTGTCATGGGCTAAACAGACTCAGGGAAATTAATTGATTACAATAAAAATTTAGCATCTGATGTAGGTAGTGGTAAACAAAGGAAAAACAAACACTTTCCCACCCCCATAAAACAGGCTCATCTTCAACCCACAGGCATACTTGTCCTGTGTGAGCTTATTCACAGGCTGTGCAGCTCCTTTAGGAGTATACCTGCTCTGGGGTGAGCGTATCTACTGCCTGCAGTTGCTTCATGTAGGTGGGGTTACCACCACCTTGTTCTTCTTTCACCACTACTCTTTTTCTTTTCCCTACCTCATGTGTTCTGCCCTTTCTTAAAGGCAGTTTTTGGAGAGGCACCACTACCTCTGCTTATGGGCTCAGCTGTGTTCTCAAGTGGATCCACTCTTAGAGTTGGCTGAAATCAATTGTGTTCAACACTGGGCAGCCCCAGCTTCTCTGAAGGGTTGAAGCCAACCCTTCAGCCCCTCTGCCCTCCTCCCCAACTTGGCTACATAAACCCAACTCAGATACCAATATTCACCATTAAAACAGCATTTTTAGGATGATTTTTTTCCAAGAAAAAGAAAAAACTAAAAAGAAGTTTGATGAAAACTGCAGACTAGCTTCAGTTTAGCAACTGTGGAACAGGAAATCCATAGGGGTTTAGACTCAAAAGCTTTAGAAAAATACTCATCACCTGTGGGAATATTTTCTCTGGATCATAGAGTGTAAAATAATGCATCAGCTAATTCCTAAATGATGAACCAGTGCACAACATTCATACTCTCACTGTCTATGAAACCCACAGGTAATCATCCCTCTTCCCTATTTCTGGTGGGAAAGCATGGGATAAGGATACAAGGTAAAAGCTGTTTCTACCAAATGCAGCCATTTTTCAGACTTGCGGGGCAGAGCAATTTTCACTCCAAAGATAATTCAGCTTCACAACACACAAACAATACATATTTGCTTAACCTTCATTAGGGAAAAATTTCAAGATACAGATTCTAACTGTACAGGCTTAAGTCAGAAAAATCTTTCATTCATATCTCTGCACATTCTCCAGATTTTTCTCATGTTTTATTTTTCAACAATATTTATCCTATATTTTAATAATGCTCCCTTCATACCTCAAAGTCAGCAGCTACTATATTACAGGAAGCATTAGGGGTTTGCTTATAACATCAAAAAAATGAAAGTTGGGAAAAAAAGCAGCTCATTTTTTGTCATTTCTCTGAGCTGGTCAGAGATTTCAGTGAGAAACTCCACAAGCAAAATGGTTCCCTCTGCTCATTCCAGTTGCAGGATTAGAACCTCATTTCTCATCCCTGAAACCTTATGAATAAAAATGAAGCTGAGCCTCTACCCTTTATCCTCTGCAAAGACAGCTATGAAACTCTTTTATCCTGTTCAACCCATCAAAGGTATGCTCAAAATATTTGACTAAATCTGCCAGCTAACCAAGTTCCATAGTAAAATATAAATCTAGTTACTTTAAAATATCACATCACAAGCCTTCAAAGGAAAATCATTAGGCTGCCTTATGAAAAAATAAAGCACTTATGGTTAGTGCTAGCAAAATTCTAAACCACAACTAAGAAAAATCACAAGTTTCTTTACAACAACAGTTGCTTCCAAACATAAATTCTGGAATAATACGGTTACAATAGGAATGTAAACTCCTGCAAATAAGCCAATTGCTCTGAAGTGATACTGTCCTTAAAAAGCTAAGTGTTCTGAAAGTAGACTTACATACATGCATGGCAAACTAGAAATGAGAAACCACAAAACAGATATAATACAACTGTCTTTGCTATTCATTCCTACTCCCACACTGTCTTCTCTTTTTAACAACCATCTTGCATTTTGTTGTCTAAACTTAACTAAATTTAGCAGCTCCCTGTAGAGGTAACTTCACTAGAAGGCTGGACACAAACTAGCACCCCAAAGTACTTCTCAATTGAGCCCTACCCAGAAAAACTAATTGCATTAATTAAAGGTTAGGTACCTTCATTTGTGATAACAGATAGATTTAATGTGTTAGGGGCAGGAGAAGAAAAACAAAAGGAAAAAGGAAACAAAACAGAAAAATACCACGCATCTGAGAAAGTACCAGAAATATCTCTCTGATTATTAATGCCACCTTCACATGTGTCCTGTAAATGTAAACTTATTTATCCTGTTGGTCCCAATTTTATGGGAGAGAAACAGGTAGATTGTTATACTAAAATACAAACTTTGTTCAGCTTAAGAAGAATAATGCCAGTGCATTAGGTATGTCCGTATGTCTGTGCTTTGCTAAATCTTATGATGTGTAGGAGGTGATTAACTATTTGTAAGTTTTCGTCTAAGTAGGGAGAAGTGACAGAACTGTTAACTGAGTAAGGTTCCACAAGAGACCTGGCAGCAGATTGTATTGAAATGCAAAGCATTGGGCAGAAAGGAAATTAATAGCGGAGTTTTTCCGGGCTCAGTGTTGTGAACCAATCCTATGTAAAATTTTCATTAGTAGCTCAAGCAGAAAAAGCAGGAGGATGGTGAAAATTGAAATAATGATTCAAAACTGTCAAGACACAGGAAGGCTGTATATCACCCCCAGGAAAAGATGATTTGGCATGAGAAGTGCTGGATCAGTTTTAAAAGTAGTAAGTGCTATGTGGAAGAAGTACTACTACAATAGGAATAGGTGACCTAAGTTATGAGAAGATACTGAGAAAGCTTGACATAGCCTCACAGTCTGAAAGTTAAAAGAATATTGTTGCTTTCTCTATGTACACCAGAAGCAAAGGTTTTGCAATATTTCACCTAATGAAAGACATTAGCAGGTGAATCAACAGTTATATACTTTACATGAGTACATTTAAGCTGAAAATTAGATACATTCCAAATATCAGAGCATTGATTTTCTGTGCTAGCCTTCCTATCACAAATAGTAGGAGCAGAAAAAAATTGCTGGCTTTAAGCTGACACTTGATCACATTGGTTTTTTTTAGGAATATAGTGCAGTTGCCTGCAACAGAGGAAGGCTTGCTTGGGACTACAGGACACCAAGACAAATTAGAGTATATTTCTAGATTAGACACTAGTCACATGCTGAAGTATACACAATTAACAGCAGTCTTCATGCTTCCATCTTAACACAGGTAAGCATGCTACAGCTGATGCCTGAGAAAATTATAAGTAAGTACGTATTAGAGAAAGAGGGTGTTTAAAAGACCTTCTGTATGGCATGTAAGACACAGCCTTGAGTTGTGCCACTGCATTTGTTTTTAGATCAACCTGTATCCCCCACTTAGCACCAGCTTACTAAAATGTTATAAATTTTGAAGAATTTGCCCTAAAAAGCAAAATGGCTTTTGAATAGGTTTTACTTTTGTTATGCATGATTACAGCTTGTTTAGAATAAACATGCATTTTCAGTACATTCCTACTTCTGACCTGCTGCTTACTCTTCTAGTAAAAAAGATCTTTCATACTGCAGGAGTGCCTAATGGCTCTCTCTAGGAAGGCTTCCTTAATTATCTCTTCCAATAAGGAAACATGTTAATGTCACATTTTTACCTACTGGCAGTTCCCATGCCAGTTTTTAAAAGCTATATCTGTATAACTCTATTGTCACTATCCCCTCTATCTCAGCTCAGTTCTTCTGCTACGGCACAAGATAGAGTATTTTCAAAAATTACTGTCCAGCTTTAAATTTCAGGGCAGTCATATGCAGTATCTTGAAGGTAAGGATTAGTAATGGTACCCAGTGAGCTTCAGAGACAATACCATACATTTTTTATTAACAAATATTTAACACAGTGTTTGGAATATTTCTTAAACTTGCCTTCAGATAAAGGTAATAAATACACTGGGGTTTCCTCACCTATCCGAGTGAGGAGACTGCATTTTTTCTAAATTGGGCTCCCACACAACATTAAAATGATACTATGCTTTAATACACAGCCGTAAACATCCTTGCTTCTAATCTTTTTTTCAGAGATGATTTATCATTGTTTCTAGTGTGGTCCTAAAAAGTATTGAATTCTCCAGCATTTGACAAGAACAATCTCTTCTCCAGACTTTTCTACTCTGAAAAGTTGGCCCAGAATCAGCTAGAGCAGGGCCTTACAGAGCACTTCTTAACTGTCCACATGGACCTTGTTAAGGCAAAGTAAAACCACTCAAAGCTAGTTTAGAATAGCTGGTGATTTTTAAATTTGCACCACATCTGACTGCACTAAGTAGCCCAAGAAATGATGTATTAGCTCTTCCCACAAAGGGAAAATACTTCCATAGCATGCAGAATAAGGCTTTCGGCTAGCAATACCCCAGTACGGGGGCTGGAACCTGGCTGGAACAAACTTTTGGCAAGAGGTCAAAGGTAATCAGTATTCAAATCCAGCTCTTGCATTAAGGAGAGCCCACAACACTGCCTTTCACTTTGAGACTTTAACCTTTTCTCATCTGAGACAGTCAAGGCTGCTTGGACAGTTCAATTCTTTCTAGAGATTTTCTGCGCAGCTTTGGAAACCACTGCTAAGCACAGGGAATAGCCTGTTTTTTCTCCTGTGTTATTTTTCATCTTTACTACTCTGTTTTTCTGAATCTCCATATTTTATACAGAATAAATTATTTATTTTTTCCCTTCCATTGGAGCTAAGAGATTAAATAGTGCAAGACACAGTACAGATCACAAGAACAAGGGCTGCTCCCCATCTTTACTTTGTCTTTAGAGAGCAAACATGGGCCTCGAATTAAAGTTCTTCCATTCTATTATACAAATGCAACTTCAGGCATTAAGCAGATGGTACTACACACTCGGTGTTTACATGACAGCTGCATCTCATGAGATAAAGGCAGCTTCTTCCCTTACCTACTCACTAGCTCCTTTTTCTTCCTTGTGTAGGAAGCATCTGGATCTGACTGCTTGATGAGTTTCAGCTATCTTTCTGGCTCTAACAATTAACTCTTTTCTACCAGCCATCTTAAATTTGCCAAGACCCCTAGAAATGGAGGGGATTTTAAATTTTATGTCTTCAGGCTGTTCAAAGATTCTAAGTTTGGAAACAAAAAGTTCTGCTTCTCATTGCAAAGGTAAATTTAGACTTTTTAATGAGTTGCTAGTGCTGAGATAGTTGAAACATTCAAGCATGGAGGTGAGCTGTTTACAGAGGTTACATGAAATTACATTTATCAGCCAAGTCATGATAAAGGGAAGAGGCGGAAATGTAGATCTCAAGCAGGAAGAAAAATGCCATCTCTTCAAATATATGCTCTCAAATTATTTTCTAAGAACTTTTCTCTCATTCATATAAAAATACATTTTAAATAACAGGGGATTCATAAGAACATCACTTAGGCAGATACCAAAACATTTCTCAACAGAAGATTTCTGGTTTTGAATATTCTTATGGTTTTGCATGTATTGTACTATTTTGCTGTCTCAGGGTGATATTAGATTATTACTCCAAAAGTATATGAGAAAAGCATCTTAAATAATTTGTAGTTGACAATGAAATATAATTTTACTGAAATATATCATGGCAACCTGGTAATTGAATCTTTTAAAGTGCAATTCTTCTCCATGTCAGTAAAAAGAACTGTTGAAAACACCAGAAAAGACTGACTGATGTGCAGTTAAAATTCATGAAAGTTGAATGAATTTATAGGAAAACTACCGCAAGAGCAGGTATTCACCTTCATATATCCTCAGACTAAAGGTCTGAAAGGGTTAGCAAAGGTATGCAAGATAGCTGCAGGTTGTGTTACTGGTCACTGTTTGAGGCAATGATTACACATTATAACATTTAAAATTTTTGTTAATATTGACAATTACAATTGTTATTCCAATTTAATTGCTTTTGAGACATGATAAAGAACGTAAAATATTCTAATAGTGTGCTGTTTTCAAACGTGCTGACAGGCAGCTTAACTTTGAATTTGCTGAAGCTGGTAGAGTTGTCACAATTGTTTCTCAGGTAAGGGGTAGTTTGACAGGAGAAACAAGTCACCTTGCTAGTCTTACATCTAGGGTGATTTCTATCTTAATTTACTGACAGAATCAGAGACAGTCTACCTTAAATAAATATGGCAACACAGTCACAGTATTGCAAAACCAAAAGGTTTTGATTTCCTATCTGATGGAGCTTCCCACCCTGACAGATAATGGACAGAAAATTAAAACAGAAGACATCCCAGTACCAGTTGCTAAAGGAGTCATGACCATGGAAGGGATCCTGCTCTTAGATACACAATTTAGCAGAATGCTTCAGCCAATGTTTAGCTCTAAACACAGCTTTACCTCCATCCCTATGCAGCAATGTCTTTAAGCATATCTCTGTGTTTAAATACGTTCCTGAATAAGAGCCATAGACAACTACCAGAAAGCATCTGTTCTTTGATGCTGCCTCAACCCTGTCTAGCTCCCAGATTTTCTGTTTAGCATAGGAAATTGAAGTCTATGCCAAGACTTGTTTTCTGAAGTTATTTGTTACCAGACTGCAGATGGCTAATGCTGCAATTCATAACTCATACAAGCAACATTCCACTCACTGCGTTTCTTGAATTGTGTGCTCTTTAGATCAGGAATATAGGATTGTTACCTTGGTCAGGAGAGCTTTGATCCTGAACTGGGGCTGAAGAAACTTTTTACAGGCTGAAAAGTAAATAGTAGTAGGAAAAAAGACATTTGTACTGCTAGTATCCTAATACAATATGTATGTTGACAACCTATTCATCAAGAAATCATAAGAACACTTGGGAACTTTACAAGTTTGAGGTTTCAGTTACATAAATAATGTCAACTAAGTGAAATTGTTTATTTATTATTTATGAAATAAGAAGTCAATGGTGATAAAAAGAATCCCGAGAGGCAATTTTCTGAGACTGTAATGATGGCTAAAATATGCAGGGTCAGGTTGGCAGATGGTATAAATTGTTGTGGAAGTCACTGGAGCTATGACAATTTCCTCTGCTGAGAATTTGTCCCATATAAGTTCCTGATTATAAGATAAAAAGAAGTAAAAAAACTATTAGGCTTAATTTTAAATGTGAGCAGCAAATGCTATGATATTCATGATATGGATCAAGTAGCTGTCCTCCATAAAGACTTCTTTGTATCTTAAGAATTTTATGCAGATAAGTACTGCCAGAACCACTTTATTTTACCAGATACTACTGTAACAAAAGACGGGGATAAAATTTGGAAGGAGACATTCATCATATTTCTTTCTTGAATTAGTTAATAAAAATTCTTTTAATGTACTATTGGATACCAAGAGGGTTTTATATTAGCAGTACTGGTGCTTTATATCAGGACCTGTTTAAGAAAAGGTATTATTTCTCTTCATATTTCCTATTAATATTGCTAATATCATAGTACAGTATTTTAACAGAAGTCTCCTTGATCAATTTTAACAGTAGGAATGAAACTGTCGTGGTTTGAGGCTTTCAAACCCATGCAGCCACTCTCTCACTCACTCCCCTCTCTTTCTTCCTCAGTCCGAGGG
>JASSUY010007111.1:0-11589 GCA_032466535.1 Forpus xanthops | reverse complement strand
CCTGTTTAAGTTTGAACCCGTTACCCCTTGTCCTCTCACTACAGTCCCTCATGAAGAGTCCCTCCCCAGCATCCCTGGAGGCCCCCTTTCAGATACTGGAAGGCTGCTATGAGGTCTCCACACAGCCTTCTCCAGGCTGAACAGCCCCAACTCTCTTTCTATCTTTATTCTTAGACTTAAGAAAGTAGCTCCTTTACTTGTTTCAGCTCTTATGAAACAGTGTCAAATGCTTTACTCCTATCCTGTTCAAAGGCAGCGTTAACTTGTTATTAATTTCTTATGCTAGCAATGCAAAGTCCTTACAGGAAGCATTACAATATGTATTCATTAAAAAAATCAGAAGGAATTTTACAGTTGTGTTTAGAAAAGGTTTTGACTAATATGCAGTTATAAAATAAGAAGTCATAACCTGCCACATTGTAAGTAGTGACAAAAATAAGTCAGTGGTTGCTTATTTCATAGCATGAGTAATTCTGTTCAATAAATGACAGGTTTTATGAAAGATAAAATATGCAGATTCCATCATAATCCATGAATTTTCCATTCAGTACTAAGTAATTGTAGGTAAATACCTAATGGCAGAACTAGTTTCCAGTACACCACCAATATTCATTATGATCTAATGACTGAAAAGCAAGCTGTGAAAAAAATGTGTAAATTTAATCACGTTGTTTTCAGGCAGGATTTTTAGCTTCTCTTCATGCACCTTGTGTTGTCTCTATGATGTCTTCATAGTATTGTAGTAAGAATCACATTTCCAGGTATCATATAGTGTTACAATTTCCCACTAGTGGGGATATCTTAGATGAAGTTACACTTTATTTGACATGCTTCTTTTCCTCCTTTATGTGCAGCAAGATTTCTTCCTGTAGCAGTTTAAATTTACCATATAGGAAAGATCATTCAAGCAAATTAATGGTATTATTAGAATTCTCTATGCAGCTCCCTGTTCTCTTATCCTTCCCTCAAATTTCTGATAAAAGTTGCTGTATTGTCAGTACTGGTTTGGGATTGCCTCCAGGCTTTCATTACTCATGTTTAATGCTTGACCAGTTCACTTTGTCCTGCTTTTGTGTGTGTAAGCAGCAAATTTTTCTACTTTCAAATTTTGAGCCATCAGATATTGTTTAAACTAGATTCCTTCCTGTTCTTCCAGTTTCAGGAGTTTCTAAATACCCTCTGAGATACTGAAGTAAGACATCCTATGTATCATCAAAGGAATTTGGATATCCAGAGGGAAAGCAGGCACTGGTGGTCTTAAAGGCTAGCTATATGCCCTCTTAGTATTTTTATCCTGTATAAAATACACTGAAAGGAACTGGATATCCTCTCTACTACTACTATGAATTCCTTTCATAAACTGATTAAATTTATTTAAACTCCCTGGCTCATTAACTAGTGGAAAGATACCTCAAAACATTATTGCTTTAATGGATGTAGATTGACTAAAATTAGTAACTTTGTGTTAAAATGCAATTTTGACTGAAATATCTTTTCATGCCCAGCAGATAACATTTCAGTGATGTTCATCCTGTCCATTTTCAGCCTGTATCTCGCTAGACCGATTGCCAAATTTTTCTCACTCTTAGCAGTAAAAAAGTTGTGGGTTTCCTTCAGTCGTGCTGGTTTCTGTCTGTTCTCCTCCATGTTCCACTTATTTTGTGAATATGGTAGACCAGAATTCTATGCACACTGCACTGTTTGGCTTTTGCTAGGGTTAATGGTATTATTGTCCATCTAAGAGAATATTCTGTGAGATACAAATAAGCTGTACTTACGTACTTCTCTCTTGCTGTCTCATAGTGGTGGCTTGTGGTCAGGCACAAGATCAGTTAGCATACTGAAGTCTTCCTTATTTTGTAATTTCTAATTAATGTGTTCTTATCTTTCACCAGAAGGAAGCTCAGCAGTGTATGATATCAATTTTATACTACTGAATTTCTACCCAACCTCTTTTTCTCAAAGTCCTACAATGCACCCTCTATATTCATAAAGTTACCCAACCTTATGTCCTCAATGCACTGCATGAATACATTTGTACATTTTGCTCAAAGACTATTAGCAATCTGTTAAACAAAATTGCCTGCAAGACTGGTGCTTAACTCCACCAGGATGCTTCCTATAGGCTTACATTTTCTCTTTTCTCACTTAGTAAATTGTGTAACCTAACAGTTCCTTTACTAAATCTCATTTTCTCAAGTTTATCTAATAATTTAGTTTCCAATATGTCATTCCATGAGATAATGGCATTAATATAGAAGCAATAAAGTAGTTTTTTCCCTTTCTAGAATATCTGGAGTGGAGTTGCTTTGGGGCTTGTTTGTTTGGGATTTTTCCTTTCTAGAGAGGGTTGTAAGACTAGCCTGCAACAGTCTTTTACTTTTTGTGAACCTATTTTGTGCAGTGATACAAAAAACGTTGACTTCTAATTTTTGTCTGGGAGATAAAAAGTAGGCCGTAGCCTTCTGAAACTGAATGCTAAAAGCTGTATGACTAACAAGTCTTTTCTAGTATATGGTATTGCTAGTTTTATCAATAACCAATTTGAGGTTTCTTTAGGTCGTGGTTTTTGTATACCTGATAACTAGCTATTGTCTATATTGAGGAGAAACCCCACAGTTGGGGAAATGAATCTACAGGAAACTCTCAGAGTCATTTTCCCATTGTAAAGTACAATTTTCTCCACTGAGAAGGAAGGCTAGGCTTCTGATTCTCTACTCTGAAATCACAAACTTAAAACTTCGTCTTAAGGAGAAATGTCTGAAACACCCTTTTTATAGCTCTGTTGATAGTACCTGCAGTTAAATAAATCGAGAACTTCCTGCTGCATCAACTCCACTGGTTTCAGTTTAGTTGTAGTGAGATGGATATAGATTTCAGATTTTTGAATGAAATGTCTTCGATTTTGCAAATCTAATATTTACAGAGCTTCCATTATTTGAATTTTGTTTTGGTACAAATCCAGCTTTTAATGTTTTCAAACCAAGAGTGTGATATTTTTTTTTTTTTTTCCTCTTGCATAATCTAAGAATAGATATGAGGGACAAATTATTTTTATGGATGCTTATTAATCTCAAAACACAATAAGAATAGACGGTTTCTCAAAAATTAAGCTGAAAGTGAACTGTCAGGAAAGACTCTGCAACAGAAACAAATTTTACACCTACTTTACTATTTTGAGCAGTACTTGGAGTAGTAGCAGCAAAACGTGGAAAAACAGCACAATCGTTTGGTTGATAAATTTGCTAAGTCTGATAATGTTGACTAGGAATCAGCTAGAAATAATTTTAACACTGGAGGACATTTCTTTGAAAGAATTGAGAATGTGATATCTGACTTTTTCTGAAGCATTTCTATAGCTACTGAGTATTGCTGTAGGAATGGTGAAGATCAGTGACAGAAAGAAACTAAACAGTTATTTAATTTTTTTGTCATTCGGCTAGTCAATACATGCTCTTTTCAAAAAAATGTATAAGGAACTGGACAACCAACCAAACAAAAAAAACCAAACCAGACCTGTTTTGTACAACAGAGCAGTTTAGCTAGATAATGGAGAAAATAACCTTCTGGGCATTTTAGGGAATCCGTAGGAAAAGATTCCTTTTCTTACAAATAAAAAAGATATGCAGATTATTTAAATCCTGAAGTATGCAAATAGCATATCATATCTTCTTTAATGACAAAGTCCAGCAAATTAGTTTGAAGAGAGATACATGACTTGCCTCAGCACCATACTTCGTAATCTGGGGGGGGAGAGGGGGGAATCTATGCAAAATGTATGTTCTTTTTAATGCATTGATTTTAATTTTTGCAAATTAGTCAAAACAAATCAGGGCTGTTTTCCTACTTCAGTGACTGAATTAATTAATTGTGTTTAGACTTTGACAGTAGCTGGTCTATGAGCAGAGGTGAAGCCTGGCAAATGTTAAATTAGTAGATTAAAATTTCAAACAAAAATGAATGTAAAATGGAATGATTATGCAGCTGCTTCCACTTCTGCTGTGATCTATGAAGAATGTCTGCATTTCTAAGATCAACTTTGTGTACTGTTATGTAATCTGAATACTGTTTTGCTGAATTCAAGGTAGTCTCATATACTAACACTGAGGAGGAGTCTTCTCAGTTGGAAAACGTAGAGCACATTTTGTAATAGATGCTAACCTTTTAAAAACATGATACTCAGCATTTTTGAATGACTTCAGTTGTTGTTCCCTTTACTAGATATAATATCAGAGGAACAGCGATAGGTGATAGAATAATGAGGTAATTAATTATTTTCTTCCTCCCCTTCTCATCTTTATTTCCATATAATGGATTTATCAGGTTCTTGGTTTTCATATCTAACTGGCATTTTAAGAATTGCTATACTTTAAATGCTATGAATTACAGAGCATATTGCTTGAGTTATATGTAGCTGCATGTATTGCATGGAAATTGAAAAGAAATGGCAGTGTAGATATTTAACAACCTATTAACCTTTTTATTGTGTGCCACAGAAATTAATGCAATTTGAAAAGTAAGGTTTTTTTTGTTTGTTTGTTTGTTTTTTTTTTTTTTCTATTTAGCTGCTGAAGAATGTGGTGTATTTGCATGTGTCACTGCTGACTTGCTTTGCCTGGTAGTAAAAGACACCCAGTTCTGGACAAAAATATAAGAATACATGTACCAAAGACTTTCTATTTTTTTCCTGAATGAAGTTATGGAACTGAGCATAATTACTAAAGCTGTATTTGATAATACGTATTTAGCAAGACACATGCTAAATCATAATATTTCTTTTAATGAAATTAAAATGTTACTTGCTCTCATATACTATATTGAAATACTTGAGTGAATTAATTGTAAGAACATGTAAGGCAATTTAAGCAACTGTGTTTGGCCACACACCATAAGAGGGAGAAACTAGCCACCATGATTTAATGCCAAAGGTTATATGTAAGGGAAATGGCACAGAAATGCTGATAATGAAAATTAACATCTTGGTTTTGTGTGGCTGAAAAGGATTTGATTAAATAAAAGACTTAGACCAAGTCCTATAATTTAAATGCCTTACGGAAAATAGCACAGGCATGTATTTCTTTGTCTTATAGTCCAATCTTAGCTGCAGTTAGAATACATGGATTTAACTTGGCAATATTCTTAAACATTCAGGAATCTGTGTACTTTCTGTGCTTTTAAGTGTCACAATAGGCGTTCTTTCTATATAATAGTGTTCACTATGGAGTTCTTCAGCTGTTCAGTACAATCCATAGGAATATTTGTTTCATATTGCTAAGAATTTAATATAAAAATGATGCAATCAGTGTAGAATTTCTTATCAGTATGCTTTTCTCTGATTTTCACTGTCATTCTGCAGTATATCAGGTGAAAACTGAAAAATATTTTGTAGCTGAGAATACTTGAAATATTGTGTCAGAAGGCTGGGAAATTACTTAAGTGTCTTACAGTAAACATTTTATATAATTAGTGGTGAAATAACTTGGGCTTCGGGGCCGAGTCGGTATGCTGTTAACATGATAGTTTTATTCTTGGTTTTGAGCTGTCTTTTGCTTGAAATATGACAGTAGCAGTAAGTCTTTTCCATAGGTTCAGAGGCTTCTAAAGGAACATAGTTGCCTGGAATTAAAATTAGAAATTTAATACAATACTGGTATTTAGGAAGGAGTTCTATTATAACATCACAGCTGTGGGTTAACCCCAGCAGGCAGCTCCACCCTACGCAGCTCGGTCACTCTCTCCAAGTTGGATGGGGAGAAAGTCTGAAAGGTAAAATAGTGAGGGAACTCATGGATTGAGGTAAAGACCAGTACAATGGCTTATTATTAGGCACCTTCCTGAGCTGAATTTGACTTCGGTGGTGAAAGCCAGCATGTTAAGACACATGGTTGGAATTCTTGGGCAGGAGCATGGCAGCTGGCAGACATATTCCTCTACATGTACAGCAAAGAAAGTACCATAAGGCATCAGAGAATTAAGTTCTAAATTAGTAGTTATAAGCCTTAGATTCTGTGCAATTGTTTTGGATGGGGAAAACATTTCAAATGAGGTCAAAGAGAGAGAGAAAAAAAGTTAATTGAAAGAGCAGAAGAGAAGGAACCAAGGTTTCTGGTACTTAGCAAAAAGAGACAATGTCTGTATGTAAGTAAATTTGGAAAATGAAGAAGTTACAAAAATCCTTAATTCTGGAGGAATCAGTACTGTGCTCAATACTCAGTACAGAGCTGAGCTAAGAGGGATGGTAAAAGGAAGCAAGTACAGATGAGCTTTGTAGCAGCAAAGGAGATGACTGGTCTGCAATAATGGTGTTTGGAAGAAGTAGGGTTATCTAGGGTACCAGATGAACTTTATGGCAGCCACTACATCTGGACCTTTAGTGGAACAAAATTTGTAGCCAAATTCCTGTAGATTACTTACAAATTCAGTTGATGGATAGTTGTTTGGCTTTCCCTCTATTGGAAAACATCCAGTAATTTTTACTATCTTTCTTCTAACTAGTTGATGATCATAGTTGTTTTAAAACATGCTGGGCTAGTTAGCCAGAAATTTTTGGGTAATATAGCTTGAGAACTGAGGCCTGCAGCATGCTCTTTCTCAGAAAAAAATTTATAAAGGGCAATATGTGACACACTGTGCTTTAAGAAACTAGGTATTTAATTGTGCAAATTGCATTTATTTTAGGCTGGTTTTGTTTTTTTGTTTTGTATTGGTTTTGGTTGGGTTTTTTTTAATCCTTACTGCACTTCAGAATTTCTAAACATACAGAAAATGTCTTTTGCGACAATTTTTTAAAGGCTTACCTTACACATTGACATTTTTTCAGTTTCTCTCTATAATACATAGCTGCAGATCAGCCTGCATCACAGGGATTTTGTGGGGTTGTTTGTTTTGTTGGGGTTTTCTGAACCTATGTTTAGTTGAAATAATGGCATCACTTGTAAATCCCTATTCCATTCATCTAAGGCTTACTTTAAACATTTCATTATGTATGAATATATAACACAACTATGTAAATTGATGGAGTTGCCTGAAGAATGCATAAATTTCATTATTTGGTATTCCGTGCTTGAAAGAGTACGCAATTTGGAAGGGAAGCAGCAGCTCACAGTCAAGTTTAACTTGGACTGAACTTTGGAACAGTACAGACTGCCTAGTGTGCTTCTGTATCTACTTGATACTTCAAATGATTAGTCTACTATCTAAGCTTACGTTGGTAGAGGCAGCAATTGCTTACCAGAAATGCAAATGAAAATTAAAAAGCCACAAAATCAAATATGTTGGATTTCTTAACTGTTGGGGGGGGGGTGTGTGTTTTTTGGTTGTGTGTGTTTGTTTGTTTGGTTTTTTTTTGAGAGACTTAAAAAAAAGCATAGAAAATCTGTAGTTACAGAAGAGTTCTAATTCTCAGAGAGAATCGTTTTTTCTGTAATAGTCTTTGTTCTGAAATACCATTAGATTGGGCTTATATTTGTATTTTCTGGAGACTTGCCTCTGCCAAATTCCTGCCTTTAGCTGTATGTTACTAGAGTGCCTCAGAATATTTTCACAGTTATATGATAATATATCAGTTATATGTGTTTGGCTCCATTCTCCTGTTGAAAGTAATCATTGACTTTACAAAGTGACTAAATATAAATCTCTTCATGCCTTTTAGAATAAGACCCAAAATCAGGATTTTAAATTCACAGCTGAGTTTACTCAGTAGGTATTTTTTACCAGAAGTTGCTTTGTGCTTCTACTTTTATTTAAAAATGCATGATTCTCACTGCTGAGGGGTTTTTGAATGTCTGTATTCAAACCTAAGTGGATTTCAAGGAGGGGATTAATTTTACTAGAGATGCTTAGATGAAAAATTATGCCAGAAACTACACTGGGTTACCAATTAGTTACTTTAATGCTGTCTTCTAATCCCAAGATTTATTAATGCTGTCTACCAAGTAACTCTTCTGAAAGAGCTAGACAAGTCTACTGCTTTGTCAATCCTAATGATATTTAACTTCTCAGCTTCTTCACTGCATGTATTTTATTATGTAATTAATGTGGATAAAAACACTGAAAGTACAAATAGCCGTCACAGATAAGTGTAAAGCTAGCAGGCATGCTCTGAAACCAAAAAGGTCAAAGGATCTTACTGTGCTGAAGAACTGTATGTTGTTCCCAAAGCTGTGTGATCACTGATGGAGTTGGTAGAATAGTTCATATTGCATGCTTCTTGTTTTCACTTTCTCACACAAACCGTCATTTCTAAGAGCAAGTGCAAAAACTTGCTTTCTAAAAGCAAGTGCAAAATGTACAAATAATTGTTTAAAGTTTGTGTGTTATGTAGTCTATCATATAAATGCCACCTTTCTTTTTCCTTCATATACAAGTAAACTGAAGAGGAGAATAATTATGTGATCTTTAAAGCACAGTAGATCAAGAATATGGGCTTCCCCCCCCCCCCCAATTGTATGAAGACTTTGTGAAGAATCTTCTTCAATCTGTTGAAAATTAAAGTTGAAACTCCATATATTGTAAGGGCTAACTATAAAGTACAGTCTATTTAGTGTAGCATAAAAAGGAGGAACTAGAAGATTGCATAGATATGAGATTTTAAGGGGATAGAAAACTCTAGCAAAGGAAGTAGTAATAGTCTATTTTTTATTACGTATTATAAAAGGTATTCTGCAGTTAAGTGAATCTGTTAGCTACTGCTTAGAAATCTTTTCTAGTTTCTATAAAAAAATAAGTATTAAAATATCTTTTAAAAGCTTACCTGTATTAGGTATCTGTCTCAGTGTGACAGTTTGTGGTTTGTTTGGGTTTTGCCTTTTTTTTCTTTTTTTAAATATATATTAATGACTCCTTATTTTCATTAATTTTCCTTCTCTGCCTAGCTGTAGTATAACACTTTGACATTTTTTGGTCCAACTTCCTCCTGTGACAAAAATGAAACAAAAATATAAGCAGACCACTGGCTGGGAGAATTAGTTACGAGATTGATCTGGTGGGTTTTTTTCTGGAAAAGAGGACTTACTGCAGGAGTCCCCAGGATCAGTGGCTAAAACACTATACCAGATTACTTGTGGACAAAGTCAGTTTACTAGTTTTCTGGTAGCAGTGTACTGAGGTTGCACATCTGTTCAGTTCTGGCACTGTTTACTTTTCAGGATCATAAATTCCTGTAAAAGTTAGTATCCTTGCATCCTGCTAAAATCTGTACCTGCTCCTTCTTGAGAGTGACACTCCCCTTGGACTGTGTTCAGGATCTCTATGCAACCCTGACATGGAATAAAAAAAATAAAAAGAGTTAGGTGCAGGTGCTGGGATGTGATAATTTGGTTACAGCTGGAATTAGGGGGGATCTGCAAACTTAAGAGGTAAACAGGAAAAATGTGGCACCAAGGTCTTTTCATAGGTAATTCAAAAAGTAGGTTCCTGGAATTAAGCATTCATAATACTAAATGGACAATTTAGCTGTTTTTTCTTTGTTATGCTGAGAAATCTTCAGCCGTATCCCTCACTGACAGTGTATAGGATAGTTGCTACCGTAATTGATCTCAAATCATCTCTTGCCTTAGTGGAACTTTTTTAAAGCTGTCTAAGTCTTCAGTCTTGTCATATAGAAATAGTGAACAGAAATACATTTAACAAAATATTTTGGGAAAAACCAAATCACACTGGAAGGTGCACTAGATCCTTAATAACTTTAAATTTATAAAACTTCTGTTTTGGCATAGATTTTTCACTTCAAAATTTTGTTAACTCATTGTGTTTGGAGGATATCTCCTGCACTGAAGAATAAAATAGCATGTGAATTTTGCCAATAGCTGAAGTTTGTTCTTCAGAGGGGGAATAAAATCTGGCATCACTTGACATACCTCTGTCTTGCATGCTGTTCTTGTTCTAAGCCAGGATGGAAAAATTTAGTCTGTAGTTTTACACTTGGGATAATGTTGATGTCTGTTCCAAACTTATGGATACTGTGTTTGAGTGCCTAATTATTATGTTAAAGTCTTTCTTGATAGCCCATTTCAGTGTTTAGAGATGGATTCTCAGTAGTTTTCTCTGTCTGCAATTTTTAGACGGTCTGCTGTTGCCCGCATTCAGGAGCTCTTCAGGAGAAGGAAAGAAAGAAAAGAAATGGAAGAACTGGAAACATTGAATATTAGACGTCCTTTAATAAAGATGGTTTATAAAGGTCATCGGAACTCCCGAACAATGGTACAAACTCTTTGTTTTGGGAACTCTGGAGATTTTATGGTCTGAATCAGTGTAGCTGCCACATGCTTGCCAAAAAGGATGCTGTAATGTATCACAAGTCCTTTTTTCTTTTATATTCAGTTGGAAGCCACACAGCTTGCTCTAAATGAAAATTAAAATTAATGTGACTCATGTGTCACCATGCTAGGCATTCAAGTTGCCTTGAGTTTAAGACTCTCTCCCCTTAACTTCCTTTGAAATCTTTGGTATTTTTCTTCTTTTTAATTTTGTCTGTCATCTTCAGTGGTATAAAATGTGCCTGCCTTCAAAATTATGATTTAATCCTCACTTTACTTTACAAGCTCTTTAGCATTAAAGATTAAATAACGCTTTTGAACACCTTGGAAGGCAAAGTGAGGATTAAATCACAGCTTTTAAGAGCCTTGACATCTCTGAATTATAAAAAAAGGAAATAGTGCTAGTTACTAAATCATAATCTAGATTTTTTTTTTTTTTTTTACGAAATCCTGTGTTTGTAAAGCTGTGATGCCTGAGAAGCAAATTCTGTTTTCCTTGCCATTTCTTTTTTCACTTTTTACAGTATTTTGAAGATGTAGTTCTAGTACTAGTTCTGAGTACTGGGTGGTATTTTGTAGAAGCAGCAGGTGTATTATATTGCAGATGATCTAAGGTGTAGTCCCTCTACCTGCAAAGGCTGTATTCTAGAGTTTGCATGAATGGCTTTGACGACACTGGGGAGAATGCTTCAGTAAATGCCTGTTTCAGTCTACATAAGCAACAGACTTAGAATAAACTTTTGTAATGGCAGTTTTACACTGTATTTCAGAAATAATTTTAATTGTTCAAAACCGCATTAGTTTAGAAGTCATAGCATGAAGCACTTTGTAGTTAAGAGATATTAAGACTAAGCTTGCCCAAGTGGGCTTAATTCAGTCTGCATCTGCATATGTGTTGTTAACAGATTATGTCACTGATTTTGTTGTTTGGTTTCTTTGGGATGTGGGTTGGTGTTTTTTGTCTTTGTTTCACATGAGCGCCTATGACAAAGAATGCACACAAAGACAATGAAATTTTGCCTGTTGGCTTCTGTGGTGACTTAACTTCCTTTTGATCGATACCCTCTCCTACAAGGCAAGGCCTGATGGTATTCCTCTTTTAAATTTGTGCGGGAAACACCTTAGAGAGGTGTTGTCTCTTACACACCTAAGCAGCCCAGGGATAAATTGTCAATTACATGAACTATTTTAATTCATACAGATATGGAGAGTGAATTAAGGTACTGCAGACAAATTGGTTAATTCTGGTACTTCCTTATGTGATAAATGACTCACTTTGCAGTTTTCTTAATTTTATTGAATAGAGATAAGCAAACAGCGCTGGGTGCGCGGG
>JASSUY010007108.1:34438-52433 GCA_032466535.1 Forpus xanthops | reverse complement strand
GTCGCCATTGGGGACGCAGGGCGGCGCCGGGGGCGCGCACACGCGCGCGGGGCCGCGCTTCGGCTGCGGACGGGAGGGGAAGAACCCCACGGGGCCGTGTGCGCGCTCCCGATCCGCTCCAGCAGCGCGAATGAGCGCGGGGGTAAAGGAGCTCAGTGCGGCTGTGCCCCCCCCTCACCGGGCACCCGCCCTGCGCTGCACCGTGGGAGCCTTTGTTTGCGTTCCTTAATGACGGTGGAGCAAACACCCGAGTGCAGGCACACGGATGGGTGCAGCACCGCCCGTAACGGGAACCCCTCTGCTGTTCGTGTACATCAGCGTTCCAGGCTGGAATTCCCTATGGCATTAACCGCCTGCTTGTCTTTTGTTCAGCGGGTCTGATTGTGCTTAACGGTTGTTATTAGGAGGTGAATGAAATCCGTGTACCTACGATTCAGAAGCGTCTTTCTTTGTTATCTAGGACTCCTGATTGACGTTCTTGCAGAGGTGGTTTCTGGAGTCGTATTTTCTTGGTCATGGCTACTTCTGGTATGTGATGTTACGCACTGAATGTTGTTTTTTCCTCTCAATTTCCTCAGAAATGGTTAAAAAAATCCACTTTACCGAAATAAAGCGTTGTCACTGGGGTTGTACCCATCTCGAGGTGGCTTCGGAGAAGCTGTTGGAACCGGGTGCTTGTGAAAACATAACTCGAGCCCTGTCGGAGGAGGCTGTTAGCAGATGGGCTTGAGCTCAGCTGCATGCCATCTGCTCTGTGAACAGAGCTGACGATCATCTCGGTGATCAAAGCTGGTGTGCTGCTACAGCTGACACCGTGCCAGAGCCTGGTGTGCTGCCTCTTCGTAGGTATCTGAAGAGAGAAGGTTGGCTTGCATGGTTCCTTGAAACCTCCTTAATCTTGTCATTGGCAATGGGGATAATCTTGTTTTCATGGCCCTGGATATTAAAGGTGAATATCGAATGGCAGGTGCATGATTGAAAGCTGCAAGCAGAATTGCCTGCCATGGTTCTGGATGGTGGTGCTGCTTAAAACAAGAGTATTGGCTCCTGTGCTGACTGCTTCCTTAGGTGGCCTTTGTGGTACTGAATGTTTGGAGGCTGTTGTTCAAGTTCTGCTCCTGGCTTAACATATTCTGTTTCTTTGTTCCCCCTCATGTTCCTAGATATTCAAGTGAAGGAACTGGAGAAGCGTGCCTCGGGGCAGGCATTTGAGCTGATACTCAGTCCCCGTTCCAAAGAAGCAGTTCCAGAATTCCCTCTTTCTCCCCCAAAGAAGAAGGATGTGTCATTGGAGGAGATCCAGAAGAAATTGGAAGCAGCAGAAGAGAGGCGTAAGGTAAACTTGAATCAGTTTAAGTGAGCTGTGCTCAAGTAGTCTGGGCAAGTAGTTTGGTTTGGTTTTCAAACTGCCATTTGATGCTTGGGACGAGTGATTCTCAATTTGTATTATGGTAAATGGAGCATTCGTTGGACACCATTGGAGCCTCTGAGGCTTTTGGGAGTCTTTGTTGTGGTCTGCAAAGCTCCAGCGTTGTTCCAAAGCGATCTTGAATGGTCACGTGGAGAACTGGGGATGATAAATGTTCAGTTGAGGGGGTTGCGCTGTCAGATGAAGTGTGTTTTGTGCTCTTTAACATCGTAAGGTTCATTTCCTCCCAGAAAACATAGTGGTGAATGTGTAATGGGAAGGTGTCAAACCTGATGGAGGATCTTGCTGTTGAGGTGTAGCTTGGAGCCCTTGAGTATACAGAGCCTTACGAATGGAAGTGCAGGCTCTACATGAGCTGAATCCCAAAGATTCTCTCATTCTGAGAAGTGAGAATCTTCTAGGAAGGATCCATTGGTGTTGATGCTCTAAAAAGTTCTTCCCCCCTCCTCCAAGAAACCCATTTAACAGAACTTTTGTGTAACAACAGTAACTGAACTCTTGTGGGAGGTTGTGATGGTGAAGTATGGGTTCTGTGGGTAGGGGAGCACCAGGGGCCTTGGTCCTGTGTCAGGGTTATGCTGTTGTAAACCAGCAGCAAAGCTTCTCTCCTGGGAGCTGTGTGGTTCCCCTCCCATGGGCCAAGCACCCATGCTCTCCTCTGTCAGTCTCATGAAGCAGAAGTGCTGAAGCAGCTGGCTGAGAAGCGGGAGCACGAGAAAGAGGTGCTGCAGAAAGCCATTGAGGAAAACAACAACTTCAGCAAAATGGCAGAGGAGAAGCTGACCCACAAAATGGAAGCCAACAAAGAAAACCGTGAGGCACAAATGGCCGCTAAACTGGAGCGCTTGAGGGAGAAGGTGAGTGTGGAGGCCCAGTTCCCCTTTGGGAGCAAGAGTATCAGATACTGCTGAAATACAGCCAAGTAAATGCCAAGGGGAGGGTGCTGGGAACCTATGGATCTCCCCAGTGGGTCTGTGCTGCTCTCATCCTGGACCACCTCAGGGGCAGAGGGAATGGATGGAGTTGGAGCAGTGTCTCTGCTTTCTTCCCAAGCTTCATCCCACAGCTGGTGTCAGTAACCCATGGGAGGCAAGCCTGGAGCCTGCCTGTCTGTGCCTGGGCAGCTAACTGCTTCCTTGCTGTTGTCTTGCAGGACAAGCATATTGAAGAGGTTAGAAAGAACAAAGAAGGCAAAGACCCTGGTGAGGCTGAAACCGACTGACTTCAATCTGGAAACTGACTCTCTCCCCCTCCTCTAAATATCCAAAGACTGTACTGGCCAGTGGTTTTATCTTTGGTTTTGTTTTGGTTCTGTTCCTTTCTGTTTCTAGAAACTGATGTAGAGCTGTAAAATTAGATGCAAACTGTACACTTTGCTTGGGGGCTAGAGGAGAGACCGTCCGTGTTTCACTTTTCTAAAGTGTTGTCTTTCCAGTGTAGCTATCTTCTTGTTGCATCCTTTTCTACTCCAGCACGCTCGCTGCTGGGTTGATGGCTAGTACTGTATCAGCTCTGTAAGACGTTTGTGAAAGGAGTAAGTAAAATATACTGTTCCATGCTAAATATGTTACACTCCCAAAATCTGACTCTGTCGCAGTCTGCTAAAACACTGCTGTAACTGAGTGACTAAATAAAGCTGCACAGTGCTGTTATGAGAATGGCTTCTGAAAGTGACTTGGGGAACCAAATGGGGTGGCTGAGGGCGGCAGCAGGCTCCCGGTGCTGGGTGGAAGGGTTCTTGCATCCATGGGCATGCCTCTGCCTTCCCTAGAGCATTGCCATTGTCTTGGTTCTACAATCAGAGCTTTGTCTGAACACCTCAGCGGGCGTCAGCTGCTGTGTGTTTTTGTCCAGAAGAGCTCAGCACCACCTCCCTTTGGGTGCTGATGCTTCAACAAATGAGTCCTTGTTACCACATGACTGATGTGAGCCCGCTTTTGGTGAGGGCTGCCAGAAAATGGCTTGTTCTGGTCAATGGTGACTTGTGTCCCGCATCCTGCCGTGTCAGAGCATAGGAGGCAGAAACCTGTTCAGTGCTGGGATCCTCAGCCTGCCCCAGTGCCAGTGGTGGTGTGGCCAAGAGTTACTGCTTTGGTATGTGCCGGATGCCTTGCATTGTGCCACAGGCTGGGGATGAACTGCATGCAAGGACATGTGAGTGTTGTGGTGTGTGAGGAATGGGCACGTCTGTACTTGTGCTCTGAAGAAGATGCTGTTCGGGTGGGTTGGGTACAAGGTTGCTATAGTGTACACCTTAAAACCACCCCAAACCCTTCCCCTAAGCCCATCTGTGGGGGCTCATGCTTTTCTATGGGGAAGCCAAGGTTGTGGTTGGTGCATGAGCATCCACGGAAGTTCAGTGTCAAGCTCATGTCAGGACTCCACTGCAGTGTGTTTCCTCGGAGCAGGACAGCCTTGGCTCTCAGCTCCTGGTGGTGGCAAACGCCGGGGGCACTGCTCCTGGTGAGGTCTTCCATTTGTGCTCTGGGGCTCGGCTGCAGGTTGACTGCACGCATGGAGCATCCTGCACTGCCCAAGTGGCAGATCCGTCCTGGACTGCCTGACCTGGGCTTGCTGAAGGACTCAGTTTAGAAGCTCACCTGCATTGCTACCCTTGATTGCATCAGAGTTGTATTTAACCAAAAGCTGATGCTGCTGTTTGAATGAAAGAGGAGTTGAGATAAGCCATGTATGGGCAGCTGTGATTTGATCCTGTACTTTCACCCCCTGGAGCAGGCACCCGTCTGCAGCAGAAGCATAGGGCAGGGTTAGGGCCTTTGGTGGCACATGTCAACCTTGTGTAAGCTGAGAGCATGGGGCTGCGGGCCAGGCCCCGTGGACGGAAGTGAGGACCAGGGAGCTCAGAGCTGACAAAAGCTTGAACATGCTCCATAGCATGCTTACCAAAGAGGCACAATGCAGCTGGGAGTGCTGGGTCAGATGCCGTGGACAAGATCAGGAGTAATTAGCAATGAGAAACCCCTCAGGTCCTCATTATGAATGCATTTCTTCATGGGAAAAGAGCGGAGTCCCAAATACTCCGTGTGGGGCTCCTCCTGTCCTTTCAAGGGCTGCAGCAGGAGAGCAATGGCACTGCCGAGCCCCAAATGGTTGCAAAGCTCAGAGACGTTGAGAGCGAGTTTCTGATTTGCCGAAGCTGTCGCATCTCAGCTCAGGGCCTTCTGTTCCCCTCTTCGTCCTGCTCTATGTGGCTGCGTGTGTGAAGCTTCACTGGAGCTTGGGTTTGGAGTTCCTCAGAGCTGCTGGGGGGCAGTGGAAGTTTTGGGGGAGCAAACAGCGAAAGGATGCGGCGATCTGAGAACGGGAAAAGGGGAAGGACCCAACCCACGGGAGCGCTGCTCCTGCGGGAAAAGCCGCGTTGGAGGGCAGAGAAGAGGATGGAGAGCCCCGAACGGCCGCGGTGAGGGACGGGGGGGGGACACGGGCGCAGCCGGGGCGGAGCGGGCGCAGGGGGCGGAGGCGCTGTGGATCGCGGTGCGCAGCGGCGGAAGAGGAGCGCGCAGCAGGTTTGGGGTTTGGGGGGGTCCCGCGGTGTGTGTGGGAATGGGAAGGGGGGGTCCGTGTGTGCCCCGGGAGGCGAAGGAGCGACCGAGGAAACGTCTGCGGACGGATGCGCGCCCCGGGCAGAGCGGATGCGAAGGCGGCGGCTGAGGCTGTGTCCGTACGGGAGGATCCGGTGGGATGGGTGGATGCTGCTTGGGGTAGGAAATGCTCTGTAGGACGTAACGACGTTATTGATATCCCGTGGGTATGTGCGGCATGCAAGCCGGATTAACGATCGCCAGCCCCGCAGAGGATGTGCTCTGTAACTGAGCATTGCCCAAGGCTTTATAGCTTGGAAGAGTTTTACAGATCGACTCCTGCTCCAACAGGTTTTGGAGGATCTGAGGTAAATACCGCTCCTTTTCCTGGAATGCAGCTTCCCCCCTGCCTCAGCATCTTCCAGAGCAGAGCCAGGCATTTGTATTCCGGTAGCAGTGCTCTGGAGCTGAGCCCCGTACCCGGATGTCCCGGGCAGAGGCAGCCCTGGCACAGAGCAGCTCTCAGTTCCAACTGCCTCTTGAATGGTGCTCGGAGCACCTTTAACCCGAGCAGTTGGGCTTTGTCCCGCGGCTCCCCGGCAGCACTGGGGGCTGTGTCGGTTCAGTTGCTGTGGGTTCCGAAGGGATTGATGAAGCTGAGTGTTCACTGCAGCCTCTTCCCGTGGAGGTGGCACAGGAGGGTTTAGGAGGCCAAGCAAGGGTCGGGATGGCCACGCTGGGGTCCTCTAACCGGGGTAAAGAGCAGTGGGGGGGAAGGCACGCAGCAGACTCAGCCAGGCATGAGTTGAGCATCGATCCCCTCTGGATGAGAGTATTGCAAAGATCCTAAACACCCCCATCACCACCTCCTCCATTCCCGATCCTCAGAGAGCTTTTCCCATCTGAGCTGTCCCCGGGATGACTTCACTTGCCAGGAGATGAGGTGTAAATCAGCACCAGAGCTGGACGGGAGCTGAGCCTCAGAGCTTGCCCGAGCAAGAGCAGGTAGAGAGGAGCGGAGGTTGAGTCTCATGTCATGTTCAGTGTGTTTTGAAGGTTGCTGTGAACAGGCAGAGCAAACCAGTGGGGCTGCCCTGCTCCTGATAATGGCAGTGGCTCCCAAACGGTAGATATGGAAGCGCTGGCTCACACAGATGATGCTGCTGGATCCCGGTGATGCAACCGGCTGAGCTCATCCCAACTGTGTTGGTTTTGTGCAAAGCTGCCTGGAAAAGCAGGAGCTGGAAAAAGGTGGCCAAACCTCCAAACACACAACTTGAACCCGTCACTGGCATTGGTTGTCAAACACACAACTCCTGAAGCAGAGCAGTGGCTTGTCCTTTGTGAAGGCAGATGCTGCAGACAAAGGGGGAAATGCAGCAGGAGCAGGAGGGTTGTTTCGGATGCATGGCAAGCTGCTGGGAAGGGGTGAGCTAAGAACTGGTGCATCCTGGTGTGTTAACACTGTCAGTTAACCCCATAATCATCTACCTTTGTGCTCCTCCAGACCATCTGCGCATGGGGCACTCCAGGGCTTCCTAAATCTCCCTTCAGCCTCCTTTTCCTGTTACTAGTTTGGGTAATGCTTCTATTCCAGCTCTGATGAGGCTGTTCTCCAGTGACCCTGATGTATCCTGGGGGGGGAAAACCGCAAAGTGCTCAAACAGCCCCTGCCTGCCTTGATTTTATTGGCTGTAAAGTCACTATTGAACCCCACAGCAAAGCTCTTTTCTTGCCCTCCCGAAGGTCGCTTTGCGTGCAGGAGCCCCCTCTTCACCTGCATCATGGCAACGGTTGTCACCGAAAAGCTGAGCCGGCTCTTCATTAACGTGCGGCAGATCCCTCAGCTGCTGGGCCCCCTCTCTCCCTCCACCGTCAGCAGTTCCGAGGTGCCAAAGGTCTTCTGGAAGCCCTACATCCACACCGGCTACCGGCCCGTGCAGCAGACCTGGCGCTATTACTTCTCAACGCTCTTCCAGCAGCACAATGAGGCCATCAATGTCTGGACCCATCTGGTGGCAGCGCTGATCCTGCTGCTGCGCTTCCAGCAGCTCTCCCAGCGGGTGGATTTTGGGCAGGACCTGCATGCCCAGCCCCTCTTCATCATCATCGCGGCATCCATCACCTACCTGATGTTCAGCAGCCTCGCTCACCTTCTGCAGGCCAAATCTGAGTTCTGGCACTACAGCTTCTTCTTCATGGACTATGTGGGGGTTGCCATTTACCAGTACGGCAGCGCTCTGGTGCATTACTACTATGCCATCGAGCCGAGCTGGCACGAGAGGATCCAGGGGTTCTACATGCCAGCAGCAGCCCTGTTAGCGTGGCTGTCCTGCGCCGGGTCCTGCTATGCTAAGTACCAGTTCCACCAGTCTGCTCGCCTCCTGAGCCGCCTCTGCCAGGAGCTGCCCTCCGGCCTGGCCTACCTGCTGGACATCAGCCCCGTGGCTCACCGCATCTGCACCGCGCCGCGCTCCCAGCAGGATGATCCGGCCCTGCTCTACCACAAGTGCCAAGTGCTGTTCTTCCTCATCGGAGCCTTCTTCTTCTCACACCCTTACCCTGAGAAGTGGCTCCCTGGGAAATGTCACTTCTTCGGGCAGAGCCATCAGATCTTCCACGTGTTCCTGGTGCTCTGCACGCTGGCGCAGATCGAGGCCGTGGTGCTGGACTATGAATCCAGGCGCCAGATCTATTCCACTCTTCAGGGGGATTCGGCACAGAATTTCTCTGCCCTGTGCCTCTTCACTGTGACCTGCTCCATCCTCACGGCTGCTTACATGGCGCGGAAGGTGAAGAACAAACTGAGCTTCAAAGAAGAGTAAGAGCTCTGCAGGAGAAGCGGGTGAGCTCACTTGGCCGTGGCTCTGCAGCTGGCTGAGGTGATGCTGGCACGGAGCCGGGCACAGGCTTAGAGAAGAGGAGTGAAACGCTTTGGGAGCTGCTGCTCAGCAGTGCTCTCTGTAGGAGGGAATGTAAGAGCTGCTTTTTGTGGTTTAATTCAGAATTAACTCCAGCTTGCACTTACCATGGTCCCTGCTTTAATTCACGTCTGAATAAACAGTTGGAATCATAGAATCATAGAATGGTTTGGGTTGGAAGGGACCTTAAGATCACCCAATTCCGACCCCCTGCCATGGGCAGGGACACCTCCCACTAAACCATGGCACCCAAGGCTATGTCCAACCCGGCCTTAAACACCACCAGCAATGGAGCATTCACAGCTTCCCTGGGCAACACATTCCAGTGCCTCAGCACCCGCATAGTAAAGAGCTTCTTCCTCAGATCCAAACTAAACTTCTCCTGTTCCAGTTTGAACCCATAACCCCTTGTCCTATCACCACAGTCCCTAATGAAGAGTCCCTCCTCACCATCCCTATAGCCCCCTTCAGACGCTGGAAGCTGCTATGCGGTCTCCCCACAGCCTTCTCTTCTCCAGGCTGAGCAGCCCCAATGTTCTCATCCTGGCTCCATACAGGAGGTGCTCCACTCCCTCATGCCCTCCTCTGCACTTGTTCCAACAGCTCCATGTCCTTCTTATAAATGAAATACTGTTGTGTTATACATAGAATATTCTATACATATATAACCTTATGAATGAAACAACCTCAGCACTGCAGCCCTGTCCCGGCAGTGTGCTGGGAATGGTGCTCCAGCAGAAGGTGAGGAGACCCCCGCTCGCTGTTGGCAGCGGTGGGACCCTTCCCACGGGAGCAGACCGCAGGCAACGGACCGAGGTCATTTGTCACCGTTTTAGGCCCCTTTCCCATTGCTCGGGGCGTTGAGCAGAACCGTCCATGCCCCACGAGGCCGTGTCCCGCCACTGGGCGCGCTCAGCGCCACCTCCGCCTTTTATAGGGCCCGGGGTGGGCGGGGCTCCGCCTGCCGCTCATCCCGCCCCGCGGCTCTGATTGGTCACTGCTCCCCCGGAGCGCGCGCGGTGGCGGGAGCAGGGGGCGGTCCCGCGCAGTGGCGCTGCGGGCGCGGGAATGGAGCGCGGTCGGCGGGATCCCGCACCGTGCGATGCGTGGTTGGATACGGCCGAGCTGAAGCGCAGTGCGGCGGAGGTGGGGTCCGGGTCCCGCGGGACAGGAGCGGCAGAGAGGGAGGTGCGGGTCGGGGCGTGCGGCGGGACCGGGCTGCAGCCGTGGTGCTGAGCACCCCGCGCTGTGACCCCGCTGAGGTGACCCCGTGCGCCCCTTCCCGTAGGAGGAGCTGAAGCGTTTAAGGGAGGAGGGGAGTGTGACCAGCAGATCGAGGGAGGTGATCCTGCCCCTCTGCTCTGCTCTGTGAGACCTCACTTGGAGCACTGTGTGCAGTTCTGGTGTCCTCAACATCAAAAGGACATGGAACTGTTGGAACAAGTGCAGAGGAGGCCACGAGGATGATCAGGGACTGAAGCACCTCCCCTATGAGGATAGGATGAGAGAGTTGAGGCTGTTCAGCCTGGAGAAGAGAAGGCTGCATGGAGACCTCATAGCAGCCTTTCAGTGTCTGAAGGGGGCTATAGGGATGCTGGGGATGGACTCTTCATGAGGGACTGTGGTGATAGGACAAGGGGTAACGGGTTCAAACTTAAACAGGGGAAGGTTAGATTGGATATAAGGAAGAAACTCTTCACTGTAAGGGTGGTGAGGCACTGCAATGTGTTGTTCAGGGAAGCTGTGAATGCTCCATTGCTGGTGGTGTTCAAGGCCGGGTTGGACATAGCCTTGGGTGCCATGGTTTAGTGGGAGGTGTCCCTGCCCATGGCAGGGAGTTGGAACTGGATGATCTTAAGGTCCTTTCCAGCCCTAATTATTCTATGATTCTATGATTCTATAAAGTATCATCAGATGTACCCTGAGGTATCTGAGATGTCCTCGTGAGACTAAGCTTTTTAACACTTAACATGTGGAAGATGCATGCCCTTTGGAGGGGAAGTAGAGGCTATGTAAGATGACCCAAAGCCTTTCAAACAGCACTGGACATATGTTTAAGGCACTGAATTGAGTCACAGGTGTCCTTTGATCAGCTCTCCATAAAGGGAGCTTTATACATTTGCTCTCAGCAATGTCATGGTGCTGTATGACTCAAAGTGGAGCTGGTTCTCTCTGGGGATCTCTGCAGTGGGTGAACTCTGGCTTGCATTTCAAAACCAGCCTGTGACGTTCTTCTGCCTGCACAGTGCAGTGCAGTGACGATCAACATGTTGAGTGGCAAGCTCAAGGAGGTTTAGCTTGGAGACAGCCTGGGCACAAGCTTGTTCCAGACTTGTCCACGAGCACAAAAGACAAATATAAAAGAATGGAAGAAATAGTTCCCAGGAAGCACTGAAGCAGCTGCAGTCTTGCCCATTGAAAAGTGCAGGCAATTAGCAGCTTAGCTTTGAATCCCAGGTTAATTGGCTTGCATTAGGTCACTGTTCCCCGTCCTCTTCACACAGGTCACCTTCTTGCTGTGCCAGAGGGTGGTGGGAGGGGACAGCAATTAGCATCATGACTATTCACCGTTAGAAAGGTCTTAGAGTGACTGGGAGGGGAACTTAGTTGAGGGGTAGAGCCAGAGAGCAGCCACGAGATTGTGGGTCTGGAGAGGCCAAGTAGCAAGGGAAGAGGAAAAGAGATAACGGCTGGGAATGGGCTTTGAGCAGGGTGTGAGACAAGAACTTACAAACATTTCAAGTGTACGAAATGCAGAGCAGGAAGAACAGCCCCGATAGCAGATGCTGCTGCTTGTGAATGTCCTCACCTCACAAGGATCCTTCCCATCTGCCACACAGGGATGCAGGAGGTCAGGTCCTGGTGGGCAGGCAGCTAAGAATAGCAGGTGCCTGATAGCCCCCGCTGGACCTGCATTAGCAAACCACCTTCCTGCATGTGCATCAGTGACTTTGAATAATACACCACTGCCAGTACTGTAGAGGTCTGGAAAGTAAGGGATTTACAAGGTCATTTTAGACAGAGGGACTGGGAATAAAGTTGCAATAAAGTGGCATTTTAGACATCCACATACTCTTGTGTGCACATTTGCCTGTGAATAAGAACATCAAACCAAGCGAGTTGAAGAGAACCTCTTTCCCAAAAGACCTCAGAATTGTCAGTACCCTGCAAGATGTGGCTCCACTTTGAAATTCTAAAAATAACCTTAGAAACTCTATATTTAGAAGAAAAGCTTCCTAGGACCTGGATGAGATGTCATTTTGGATTTGAATATATTGTATGGAAGTACTTAAAATACTTTGCAGTCTTTTTTTTTTTCTTTTTTTTCCAGCATTAAAAGCAAATAGGTATTTTGACTGGGAAAAATGGGGACAATCTAAAATAGAACCATAGCAAAATATGGTGATATTAAAAGCAATGGGGTACTTTTTGGCAAGAACACTTTTACAAGACACAGCTCATTCCACAGGATGTTTTGGTGATTTTTGGTCATCTTTCACCCCTCTGCAAAAATAGTTTCATTTAAAAGATTTCACCATCTCACCAAGTCTGTACTAGTCTCTAGGCCTCCTGAATCCAGACCGATATCCTAAATTCAGCTCATTAAAGATAAATGCTGTAGCCTACAACCCCAGAACACTTGGTTGAGGGAAGCTCATTGTATTAAAACTGGTCTGAAATGGAAATGTAAGTTGTCTGTCAGACATTGTCCTGACAATGCTACCTCCAAAGCATTCCCCTTGCAGAAGAGAAGAGAGGTTCACTGGTTATCCACAGAGATTGTGTGAACTATGAATCAGGGCATTGCATTAAGGATCTGTACCTTCAGCAGCTGGGATATATCCTTGAGCATCACATGCAGTCTGACCTGGAGAATTTCCATATGAAAGGGTAGAAAGCTGGGACCAGCCATTGTGCAAATGCCTTCACCTTCTGCAAGGACCCCTCTTAGAGCATCTTTGGTTTGGCTGCATTTGCAGCAGGTCATAGTCTCTATCATTCAAGTACAGAAGTACACTGGACAGTCCCCAGTGCTCAAGGAGGCAAAGCTATTTGCATGTGCAGAGTTAACCTTTTGAATGGGACTATCTCCTTCATTAGCCTTTAGAATACAGTTATGTTCAGGATGCAATGGGAGAGATGATGGTGGGAGGAGGAAAGGGGCACTGCAGGCAGATGAATACAGTCCAATTTCTCTGAACTGGAGTGAGCTGCGGTGATCTGTTCAAGCTGGTGAGGCAGGCAGGGAGCTCTGGCCTGGGAAAGCCTGGGGCAATGAGTAAGCTTAACAATCTGAAGGGTGGAGCTCAGAATTCTTTTTTCTATTATGTAAAACTTAAAATAGGAAAGAAACTGATTCATTCTCTCCAGCCCTGAGGATGACATTCCTCAGGTTAACGTTAGGTGTGTCTACTGAGAACTCGGTGTAATAGAGGTCAGGAGGAACGTGAGGGACATGCACATGCATTCCCCCAGGAAGGAAGGCTCTCCAGGAGACCTGAGGACCACAGAGAGGTCGTAGCCAGGATCTTTTTGCCACCATCACAAAATCAATGGATGCTCCTATGTTGAAATGATTGCAGCCAAATTGGTGGAAGATGATGGGGAAAGGAGCACTGTTGTCCCACAAAGTGGTGCACAATGGGAAACATAAGCAGCAGTCAGATGCCAGGTCAGTCCCCATGCAGGCTCTTTTCTCAAGTACTGTGGTCATCAGCACTTGTGGTCGTGAGCCAAGAACTGCCATTGACCTGTCGCTGTGGTTTATCCTGCCCCACTTGAAGCAGAAGGAGATCCCTGAAAGGGGGAAGTGGAAAGTGTTATTGTAACCAGCCCCAGTTCACACCCTGCTTTGAAGGGAAAGCACATTGTCTGTCTACCAGCCAAGTTTCCTCCCTTCCTGGGAACACAAACAACAGCAACCAGACAGAGACCAGGAACTTAAACAATTACCTCTGTGGCGGATAGAAGGACTTTACAGCTCATCATGAAGAGACGCTTTTTTTCCCCCTTGGGATTTCTATTCCTTCTCCCCTTTTTTTGGGAAAAAAAATAATCTTTTAAGAACCCCAGGGTGGGCACAGCAGGTACACCACTGTGTCATCTTCTCTTGCACACACACTCCAACTCCCTTCTTCCAGCTGCCCAAGAGAGCAGGTTGACCTGGAAGCCAGACCAGCATCAGGGCCATTCTCTCTTCTACCATCTGAAGTTTTATCCAGGATGATGGCAGCAGGCAGGAGTATTGGTCTCCTAGTATGGTACCACAGAGTGAAGAGATGATCTTGTATTGTTGTCCTGGTCCCCTGGAGATCAGAGCTGTGTTCCTGGTTCTGTTCGTGAATAAGTCATTTTGCCTCTCTTTCCATTTCTTTAAAGGTTGGGACAGTCTTTTTAACCACCACACTGTAGTGACTGTGTCGAGCCCTGATCTCAGCCTCCTGGTGCTGTGGCAATACAAGTAAGACTAATGCCTTTGGTTTCCTAAACCCTCCCATCATTACCTTTGACACTGTCAAGATGGTTGCCCTTCTGTCAAAGGGGAAATCACAGAGGAGATTTACTCAGTCATAATGTTTGAGTCCTTAAAGCAGTTATCAATTTACAAGTGGAGCTCAGAGGCACCAGAAGCATCATGGCAGACACTGAAAAAACTCATGACACACTCAACAAGTGTCTGGCTGTTTAGCAATATAAATAATCTTCATACTGAGAGAGATTTTAGGCATGTAGTAATACAAAACTACTGCTAGAACTATGTTAGAACTTCCATAAAACTTCCATGGGAGTGGAAGCAAAATACAGCTTAAAGTTTGGTATGGAGTCCTGTGCATGGTAATGGTGGATTATTATTTCAGGGAGGGGAGAGGCAGGGAAGGAAAAAGGATGCTGGAGCTATACTTGACTGCAACTGGTCCTATATGTGGGTGTCTCATCTCCTCCCTTCTCTTGCTCATTAGAAAATGAAGGGCTGTCTCTACATAATGAACCATTTGCCTTGTGTGTATGCTGTAGGGAATGCCCCCCTGATAGGGATTTTCCAGATCAAAGAGCAAATGTGAATCCTCTCTTTGCGATCATCACCAATCTTTATGTCATGGTACAAGAGAATAAGGCGACACCTTCGAAATTCTTCTTTGTAGAAGTTGTGTAGCAAGTTGTGGTGGATCTCAAGTGGAAGATCTCAAGTGAGAAGCGCCACAGCACTCACTCTAGAATAGCTCAGGTAAGGAGTCCAAGATCTTAATGGGGGTTAGATCTAGAGCTCTGTATGTGTCTAAAAACACCTTCTGTCCTGAACTAGTCACACTGTGCAAAACGTCAGTCTCTTTTATAAGCACCCATATTCCTTTTCCTGTTTGTTTTGCAAGAACTTGCCATACTCGTGCTGTGTGAGTGTTTCCCAGATATGTCCCCAAAAAAAACGAACAGCACCAACAGCCTGCGGGAAGGTGCCTGGAGTCCATCAAGGCCCTTTTTCCTCCCTGTGTTTCAATACAAGGAGCTGCTCTGGATTCTGAACATTCTGCCTTGAAAATTGCTGTCCTGTCCCCATCCCCCACACCCTCCTGTTTGAAATGACCCATTCCCATCTCTTCTTGGTTTCTGGTATCTCAAGTATGCCTGGCCCCTGGTGCTCTTCTCTGCCTTCCCATGGACAGCAAAGGATACAGAAGGCGTGATCTCAACGCTTCCCGTTGCGCTCAGGCTGATAGCGCAGAGATTAGAGGTGGAAAGAACACCTATGAGGTCACCTTTGCCATCCCTGGGGAGCAATTCGGGATTGTTTCTTTGCATTTTATTATCTGGTGCTCTGTCCAGCTCAGTAGTTAACATGAGTCAAACCACAATCTTCCCAGAGCTTCCCTAGGGGAGGCAAGTCGCAACCTTGTGTTTCTGACTGTCAGGAAACATTTCCTGATATTCAGCCTGAATTTTCCTTTCCTTAAATTCATTCTATTTACACCAATTCTCAGGCAGACCTCACCCTGCACAATATCTCCTCTGAGTTTGGACCCTATTGGACTTAATCCTTCTGAATGCATTTGTGAGTCTGGTTTTGCTGCAGCTTTGATTCATTCTGGGTAGCCCCTATTGAAGTATCTGAGCTGCAGGCCCATCACTGTACCTCTCATTACAGTCCTGTGGGGAAAAATGTGCTCTTTTAAGGTCTCTACCCTCCAATGTAACTGAGTACCTGAAAGTCAAAGGTATTTTGATGTCTATAAATGACCACTAATGGCTTAAGCATCATGGTTTTGATGAAGAAGCTGGGCAAAAAATGTTTATGGAAGAAACACCTGACTGAAACAGTCCCTATAATTAGAATCCCCCACTAAATCTTCAAGCCTGTCTCACTAACACAAATTGGTCTCTTTGGTTTTGCTGTGGATGTGGCTTATACCCTTGGGTGTCTTTGTAGGTGTTGGAGGTCAGATACTCTTCCTGCCTCCCAATATTAACAGTGAAGAGAAAAGAGGGCTCAAGGGCAAGCTGATCATGGGTTCAACTGGTGACCAAATGAATGGCCCAACTCTGATGGCCTGCTTTGTTGACTGAGCCCAGACATTAATTACCCTGATTCTTTTTCCTAAATGCACAGCTCCACATATGCTGTACTTCTAATAGTCGTGATGTTCTACCTTTGCTGCTTGTAAACAGCAAGTTATACAAGGGATATATGAATTAGGTAGCTTTTGCTGAAATAAAAACTGAGAAGCAGGAAACAGAGAAAAGAACTCACCTCTACAAGTTATCAGCTTTAGGGCTGAGCTACCTAAACTGGAAACCATTTGGAAATCCCGCTCTCTGAAGGCAGGCAGGCACAGACAGCCTTAGCAATAGCAAGTGGGACAGCAGGCAGCAGGACCAGGAATACTAGCAAATTATAGGGATGCTCTTGGTGACAAGCATTAAGCTGGTTCTGTGCTGAGAACTGGATATGGCAGTAGGGAGGCAACATCGTTCCATGTGCAGGAGTTAAGATTCCCTGTGCCAGAGGAATCCCCAGACAGGATCCTTCAAAATGCTTCAGTTAATGGGAGCATCATTAAGAGGCTGAAGTGACTCAGATCTGGTTGGGCAGAGAACCTCTTTTCTCACTTTTTGGTTGCCCAACCTGTGGTATGGTGGGTGCTTGGTCTGCACTTGGGGCTCCCACATACAGGGCAGTAATAATCAGTATTAGTGAAGAAAGGAAGTATTGTCTTGGATTGACTCCAGAGGCAGAAATGACAATAATTCCCTGGTGGAAGCAAAGCCTGAGCAGCCCACAGCTATGGTGATTCAGAGATGTTATCCAGGAAAAACTGTGTGTATGCAGGCAGACCTTCACTGTTAGCTCCCTGAAAATTGCTTCTAAGGAAACATAAAAGAGCAGTTATGTGTTTTTCCACGGCTGGACAGTGGTTAGGATGCAGAAGTTGATGCTCCCCTGAATATCTTTACATTTCCGGCAATTAAGCAGCCTTCCTTCCCATCCTTGATTGCAAAGTCAGCATGCCATGAAGGACTCTGGCTGGCACAGGACAAGCATTCCATGGGCAAACAATGTCCAGCCAGGCTCTCCTGATTAACTCTGATTACTCCAAGGATGCTCATACAACGCCACATTTGGAACAGTTGTTTTGTTGGGGAAATGCGCCAGCAGCCATATTAGCATGCTCACAGGGTGGATGAGCTCATGTTGTTCAGCTTAATGGGCATGCAAGGCAGCAGGGAATACAGACTTGCAGGAGACCTCAGTGCATCACTTAAAGCATGTCCCTGCTCAAGACAGGAACAGCTATGGCATTCTTAGCCATACTGTCAGTGAAAGCCTCCAGAAAGCCCCTTAGTACAGCTCTGCTTTGCTGTCCTAGCTATTAGGGGAGCTTATTACTTGTCAGTTTAATTTAATCTTGCTGCAATCAAAATCCAGGTCTTCTTTCTGATACTTGTGGATTTGGAAAGCAGATGATTGGTTTCACTTCTATAACAGCATTTTATGGGACAGTTCCCATCATATTACCTCCCCTGCCCATGTTTTCTTTAGGTGAAAAACTCTGTTCTTTTTGCCTGCCTCCACAGACCATGATTTTCAGACCTCTGATTCTTCTTCATTCCTTCTGACTGCTCTCCAGTTAGTCCATGGCTTTCTTATAGTACAGCACCCAAACCTAAACACAGATATCATATGCAGTGCTTAAGAGAACATGACTGTAGCATTATCTTATAGACTACCTCACTGTTTATAGACTGAATGTGGAGTTTGGACTCTAAGTTTACAGCACTATTGTTTCAAGTTCAGCTTATGACCTTCTTCTATTCCCTTCTGCAGCATTCCAGCCAAGCCAGACCTCCCTCTCTTTCTGTACATGGAAAACTGATTATTCACATTCTTATCCCTATCCAATTTCACCTTTTATTTCCTCACAGATTCTTGCTTGAGTTTGTCGAACTCATTTTGGATTCTAATCCTGATCTCCCATGTATTTGCAGTCTAGCCTAGCTTGCTTTAGGTAAGTATAGTCTGTGTGCTAACAACCATCATCCTGATCATTAATGAAAGTATGGAATAGCCTCAGGCTTAGGACAGACCCTTGAACAGTGCTGCTCCGCACGTGTTTCTGGCAGGACCATGACCTGCTGCTAAGCGCCTTCCAAGAACACTCTTAAATCGTTCTACTCAAAACCTGCTATCTCACAGCTATGCCATTTGGACCATTGTCTCCCCTTTGCTTACAGGAATGTTACGTGCAATACTGCAAATCACAGTACTAAAGCAGAGGTGTGAGATTTCTTGCATCCTGGGCCCATTAGTCTGTCAACAAGAGAAATGAGATCAGACTGAGATTGTCTATTCTCAGTAGATCTGTCTTGGCTTGTAGTCAGAGTCTTGTTGTCTTTTGTGCTCACAAACAGTTTGTTTCCTTGCCCGTCCAAGAATTTTTCCACAAAATGAAGGTGATGGAGCCTTGACAACTGTTCATTGACGCATTGATAGCTTGGAGTCATCTTTGGCATTCCCAGCACGCTACCTGGGATGACAGAGAAAATGATGCAACTGCTAGGAAATTAGGAGAAGAAGCAGAGAAAAGAAAGCAGAAGAAAGAAACCGCCCT
>JASSUY010007108.1:0-34428 GCA_032466535.1 Forpus xanthops | reverse complement strand
GGGGGGAAGCAGGGGATAGGGGAAAAACAGATGTGCCTTTTTTCTTTCTTTTATATAGAGGTGAAAGGGGAGGGAGAAATTACTTCATAGATACTAAAATCAGTCTCCTTGGGCAGCTGAACAAACAGAAACTGGATTTCTAAGGATTTGTGTTTCTTAGTTGATAAACTTTTTGATAGAGTTATTGTAAAATGCTCTGTTATTTGTGCATAGAACTGTCACATTTCCTTCCTCTCTCTGTCCTAGTCTTCCTCCTGTAGGGTCTTTAGCTCATATGGGATGTGAAATGCAGCAGTAGAATTGGCCTGTTGACATCCATGGCAAACAAGTTTTTGATTGTAAGAACAAACCTGTCATTGCATGAACAAATCAGAAAAGTTTGTGTCTGTATGAACTTCATTTCTGGCCTTTTAATTCTGCAAAATTCTAGGATATTCACTGTCTTTGGTATCTCATCCTGTGGATAGAGTTATGTTTATGCCCAGTGAGGATTTCTAACACAAACCAGTGTAACCAAAGACTGTGCAATTGCCCAAGCCTTGCTTTCATTAATTTCATTGCAAGGATCAGGCCTCTCCTAATTCCCTTTACACTGTTCTGAGTACTGCCTGAGGTCTATCAGCCCTTCACAACAGCATTTGTGAAGTCTGCTGGAAAAATCGATCTGATTTATAAATGGAGTAAACTCACAAACTCATAGCTTCAGTATAAGAGTCCTTTGCTCCTTAGTGAGTGCTCCACTGAGATGCCACAGAGAGCAGCTCTTCACAGGACCAAGCCTTTGCTGATCTTGACTCTGTCTTTCCACCCCATGGCAGCAGTTCAAGGATACCCAGCAAAGCCAGGCATTCAAATGTGAAAATGATTATAGAGTTCTGCGGTCAGCTTTTGTTGTGATTGCCACGCACACCCTGAATACTCTGGGCTAATGTTTTCATTTAATCGTGGCTTTCTTGGCTTTGAATGCTCTTGGTGTACTGGAGCAACGAAAACATTTTGATATCCTTAGATTTACCCAAACAGTTTGGCTTTGCCCTGACTCTGAGGCAGCACAACAGGCAACTTGACTCGAAGTGAAAGCAATTAAGCAGGCATTGAAAAAAATGCAAGTGAACTTTACACTGATCCTGTCCTCTGGGGTGCTCTGATGTAATATAAGCTGCTCAGGGATTTTTGGCTGCCGTTTTCATGCGTTGCTACTGGCTGCAAAGCCTCAGATGGAAATGAAGCACCTGGGTCTAAGTCTTTTCATTCAAGTTTCCAAACTTCTCAGTAGACAAAATTGCCTTACTGGGTACATCCCATGCAAGCGTATTCTGGATCTTACTTAGAATTTCATCATAAATAAGTATTGCTACTGGCTCAGATGGAAATGAAGCACCTGAGTCTAAGTCTTTTCATTCAAGTTTCCAAATGTCATCATCTCCGTGTCTCTTATTTGCCACAGCCTGAAGACAATTATGCCGTCAGATTGCCACAAATGCCTCCTGATTTTCACCCTGCTTGCTCCAAAGCAGGTTTCTGGAGGTAAACTCTGACACTTGATGTGTGGTGGCAACCTTCAGTTCACAGGTCCTCCTAAATATCACCATAGAGGTATGTGGTTCTAAACAAAAAATGAGTCAAGACTGGGTTTTCTTGGTCTGGCCTTTGGGAGGGTTTGAAGGACATTTTGATGTGAACTGCAGTAGCAAACCAGGTTTAACCAACCTGGGAAAACCTGGTGGTTGGCTTAGTTCCCACAAACTAAGTTCCAGATAACATTCTTCCATATTCATGGAATTTATGATCCCTTGTCCTTCCAAGACCCCTTCCAAACCCATGAATGTGACCATCTTTGCCATTACAAGACCTCTGCTCCTGTATGTTGTTGACATCTTTGTCCACTTCAGCAAAACGTGACTCATGAGGGGAAAATCACAACTTCTCCCCAAGAGACTCCTTTGCAGGCTGACAGTTTGTCCCACCATTGAGAAACACTTCCTGATAATCCCACTGAAGGTTTCCTCTGCTTCTTTTCAGCTCATTCCTCCTAGATAACAATCTTACATTTATATATAGTGTTGGAGCATTAAAATCCCACCTGACAAGCAGGGTGAGTGCCTCTGAATAGTGCTGAGATCCTGTAGAAAGACCCCCTCCCTTCCTGCTCTACCAGAGGAAAGTTTGAGGCTTTGAAGACCTCAACATCCCTTCTAAAGATAATGGAAATAAATATAATGGAAATAAATCCATTGGAAAAGGGATATTCTTGCGCTTTGCTGCTGCTGGAGTGAAGCAGCAGTGCTCTGCTAACACTATGCAGGAATTTACACCAAGAAGTAAAGTAGAAGTATCTATAACCCACGGGAATTACTGGTGGGGAATGAGGTAAAATGTAACACTGACCGAAGGAAAAACACTATGTTGAAGAAGGCCATTTCACATAACTGGCAAAGTATTTCACAGCATTGTTATTACTTTAGTTTAGGATTAATATGGGCTTTTTTTATTCCATTGTAGTTTTTCTACTCTATTAACATTAAGAGGATGAAGTTGGATGGTGATTGATCCCAGAAAAAGAGCTATAGCCAAGCTGCCAATTTTATGTTGAAGGCACATGCTGGAATAAAAGGGGGTGCAAAGAGTGGAGGCTGCAGACCCATGTGCTCTGTAGAGTGCATGAGAGTCTCATAAGCAGCACCAGGGTGATATAAGGTACATTGAGGATCATTTCCAGATCTGCAGAGGCCATGATCAATCCCATTTTTATGTTCCTCATTGTTTAGATGCTGCTTATCTGGGAGCACAGTCCTGGGATGTGCCATGGAAGTCTTCACCCCACCTGCCTCCTGTTAAGGTCAGAACTGGAGCAGCACTACCCAGCCTTTCCATACAGTAGGAGTGATGCTCCTCCCATGCAAGACAGAGATTGTCCTGTGGGCATCCAGTACCTGTGTATATGCAGGGGTACAGGCAGAAATCCAGTCACGGTGTCCCACCCTGCCGCCATGGAGGGATGAAAATGTCCATGCTCTGATGGTGACCATGCCTTAATGCTTTGAATTAGATTACTGCTGTGAACGACTGCAGTCTCCACTTGCCATCCTCTCCTTTCTCCTCCCAGTCATCATGTGAACCAGGAATATGCTCGCTGCCTTTTAAATGTTATTCTTATAAGCCCATTCATACAATCATAGAATCATAGAACGGTTTGGGTTGGAACGGACCTTAAAGCTCATCCAGTTCCAACACCCTGCCACTGGCAGGGATGCCTTCCACTAGACCAGGTTGCTTCAAGCCCCATCCAACCTGGCCTTGAACACTGCCAGGGATGAGGCTTCCTACTAATATTATTCTTTAATGGTTCCTCTTATTTGTTTTTACACCAATTTCTAATCTTCCTTCTGCTATTGATTATGAATGCATTTCTTTGATACCTCATGTTCCTTCAGTTGGAATTACCTTCATTTCTTTCATACTCAATGGACAGTGAAACAATAAATACGTGCAGTAACACCTGCACCCTTCAAGCCCTTTCCCTGCATTGCAAAATCAGCTGAGCAAGCTCAAGACCATCACATTTGTTTTGTTTGAGGTAGAAAGAGGGAGAAAGGATGGATTGGTTTGGGTTTTTTGCTTTTAACATCCTGCCTGTTCCTTGGCTTCTAAAAGAAAATCAACCAAAAGACTGTTCTACAGAACTTGAATATGCCCTGGATTAAGCTGAAGTGCAAACTTTCATTTTGGTTCAATGAAGCAAAACAAAACTGTCTGATTCAGAAATGTCAAAACATTATGTTTTTCTCTGAAGTATTTCAGAGCCAACGTATTTCCTCTCTTTTCCATGAAAAAGTTAAATATCTGCATATGGAGCAGATTTCTGTGAAATCTCACATATGGTGGGAGCAAAAGTTTAGATTTCATCATAACAGGATTTCTTACAGGGCAGGAGCTCTCTGTTCTGCCTATGGTTGAAACAAAACTTATTGTATCCTTAATAATTAAGCACCTTTCTTCCAGACAAGGGAACCTGGCCCAAGAGAGGTGGAATGACTTACCTGAGGTTCTTTCAATTTTTTGGTAGGGCCGGGTATCTTGGGGCCCTGGTACACAGGCAAAGCCTATAGTAACTAATGTTATTTAAATACATCAATAATAGCTAAAAATAGCAATAAAACCCAGAATGTATAATTGTACTCATCTTCTTGAGCCTTTAGCCTAAAGCGATGCAAAGCCTCAATAACCATCTCTCACCGCCCATTGCCGTTGATGGCACACATGAAGACTTTTGCATCCACAACCCAGCAGCAAACGGTATCTCAGCAGGACCAAAGCGTGTTATTAATGGGTCAGTGGCAGGATGGATCTTTTAAAATTAGATTTGTATGCACATGACATTGAATATACATTCAGTCAAGAATGACCAATCTTTTTCAATGCTATGGGTTGGAGTTATCAGTTTGAAGTTACTTGCTCGGGTCATGGTAGTTCCAGCACGTTAGCCTTTTCTCCAGCCTCATGAGAAAGCTTATAAAGACTAGAAAGGGGCTTATGGCTCATAATAGCCTGCCATGTGCTGGCAAAAGAGAAAGCACCCAGCAGCAGTCAGATTTACTGTCTTTTAAATTCCCTGCCAACAGTGTCCATCTCTCCCTCCTCGGTTCAGTCCTGGAGCAAAGCCAATGAAGATGAGCGTGGTGTGTTGATGGAAGCATTGTTGGTCAATGCTGTCAAGACCAGGAAGGAAGGTGGATAATTCTGAGGCAGCTAGCAGAGACATGGGCATTCAAGATAACATAGAAGAGGTTAAACATCTGCTTAAATATAATGATGATCAAGGAAGAGAAATGTTAGGTCACAATAAGAAGCTGTGAAGGAGAGTGATGAAGGACAAAATATGAAGCTGAAAGAGAGGAGATTTGATCTTAGGCAGAAGTTCTTCCCTGTGAGGGTGCTGAGTTGCTGGCACAGAGAAGCTGTGGCTGCCCCATCCCTGGCAGTGTTCAAGGCCAGGTTGAATGGGGCTTGTAGTAACCTGCTCTAGCAGAACATGTCCCTGCAATGGCAGGGGGTTGGAACTGGATGAGCTCTAAGGTCCCTTCCAACACAAACCAGTCTGTGATTCTATGATTTTATGACATGGCAGTTCATAACAACATAGCAGAACCAGGAGCAAAAAGAGCAGCCAGTTTTGTTTCTTGGTTTTCTAAGTAAGTTTTGTCAGTTTTAGACTGTTCTCCTTGTGAGTTACCGCATGTCTTGTGTCTGCGTCTTTTGGGCTCTTATTCTCTAACAAGTGGCCATTTTGAAACGTTTAGACTCAGATCTGGCTCCGTGCCCAGGATAGATAGAAACCATGACACCGGAACACAGCTGAGCCCCAGTGGAGTTGTCTTCCACACAAGAGCAAGCCATGACTTCATCTTGCATTTGTTGCCTTCTGTTTGACTACGACTCAGGCAGCCACCTCCTGCAAATACAGGCCTTGGTCAAGCCAGAAAAGACTGCAGATGTGTTCCCTGAGTTCCTACTGAGGCTTGAAGGAGTTTCATACTGGGGGTCATGACCATTTGACCGGAAAAGAATCTCAATCTCCTCTCCTAGCATGCACATACTACAATATCAAGAACTTTCAGCTACATCATCATTTGTCACTTCAAAATCAAAGAGCAAATTGTGTTGGTACCTCTGGAATTGTCCAATCCATTCTCCCACTCAAAACTGAACTACCTTCAAAGTTAGAGCTCAATCTATCTTGTCCTACCATTGTTAAATCTCTACCTCCATGGCAATGGTGAATCTAAAGAAGGAATGTCTAAACTGGACTGTGAGCTACTCCTGTGCTTCCCATGGCTAATTCAAACCCACATTTTTAATTAAACCAATGTAAATCAGAATTTTCTTCTTGTTTTCATTTTGTTTTTAAAAAAAAATGAATATCCAACCAAGCATTTTACTTTAGGCCAAACACTGGAGTAATTGGCTTCAGGTTTGAATTTCTTTCAGTAAAAAATCTCGGCATTTTAAAACAAAACAAACTTTTAATGAAACTTCTGGAAGTCCATAATTCATCACCAAAGCTTTCATAGAAGTATTTTCAGCAAGGTTGGAAAAAAAAACCACAAAGAAAAGTACAAGAAGACTGAAATATGCTACATTTAATTACATTTTCTTCTGATATTTTATATTATGGATGTGGCTACATCATCTGGGATCCTCTAACTCACATATTATCGGGCATGACTGTTAAAGGTGCTGGTGTCAAAAGCTTATTCCCTTCTGCTACTCCACCTCCCTTATTTAGAAGCTATCTGTTGAAACCGAGGTGATCTTTGCTTGCCATCATCACTGGGAACACACCAGTTTCTTTTCAAACACCCCCCAAAATCTAGACTGGTCTTCATTTCACCTCAATTATTCCCATTTAATTATAAGTAGCTAGTGGAGGGTCTGACATTAAGAAGCCTCTGACCTCATCTCTTTTGCCACTTGATGGAGGGAGTCTACAAAAAGCAGCTGAAACCTGTGTGAAGTCTGAATTGCCTTTTGTACTCTTTTCTCTGTCTTCAATGAGAGGTCTACACCAGGTATCTTGTTAAGTGTATCTCCACTTACAACAGATGAACCTCTGAAATTCAGCAACTCTTCTTCAGGTTCTATTATCTAGGCCATATCCTTGTTAGTGTTATCTTGTCCTTTTCACTTGTTGCCAAACTGGTTGGGATTCAACTCAGTTTTTGGTTTCTTTAACCATGTAGTTGAATTTGTCTTTAGACTGCTTACACTGCATCCCAGTGGTAGTTCTTCACATTCACTGATGAACCACAGGCAATTAATCTCAAAGTAGATCACAGCATCTTCTCCATACAAACCTGGTGTTTTATCCAAACATGGGAAATTGGGAGAGTGGGGTATGAGACTTGTGTGTTTGTAAATGATGCTGGCATTACTTTAACTGGCATTTGACCTATGTAGTGACATGACGATGATTTCTTGAGGTCTGTCTTGAAAAACATGGTGACATTTCCTAACAATGAAACAAGGTCAGGAAATGGAAGAGATGAATATATTTTTGGCCATGTTCAAGACAGCAAGAAGAAAATGTAGTGATGATAAATGATACACAGCTTCAGCACAACTCCGGAGGGGCTGAATTGCCTGGGCTGTGTCCAAGACCATACCAATTTTGTGTATGTTGCAGTTATGCACTTGGAGACCACTGCTGTAGTCTGGCACCTTGACAGTCTCTATTTCTGCCTCATGGAGTCAAGATGCAGACAAAATGCTGAAGGTATGCTTGACACCTTCTAAAAGGCTGCCCCTATGACCAAACTTACATTGCGCTTTGTGCGTATCAGGAGTCATGATTATAAACTTGACAGTTCCAAATTTTTGGCTAAATATGACCAAGTTCTATTTGTTCATTCTGATATGAAAGGATGCCCCTCAATATCACAGTCATTTTGCGTGATTAAGCCACCACAAATCTAATTTTGACACAGTGGACCATGTCTTCAGCATATAAAGCCAGTGCATTACAAGTAGATAGGTTGGACCAGATGGTCGTTGATGTCCCTTTCAACCTGGAATTCTGTGATTCTATGATTCTATGAAATCTTGCATTGCATCCCTTGGCTTCAACCAGCCAGCTCTAAACATCTGCAAAATAACTTCCAATTCCTCTTCAGGACACAGCTGGATATTGTAATGTTCTCAGCTATTGCTCCAGTCAATGCTCAGTGCTACTGTTCCTGGCCTACTCTGCGTGTTTGCGTGGTGCTGAGCTGCACTCTCAGATGGATGTCATACTCACCAGTCTCCCTCCTCACCTGCTCCTCTGCATGCAGCTGGGACCCTTCACCAAAGCACTTGGTTGGAGGCCAGGAGCCTGCTCAGTTCAGAACTAAAGACTCTTGGGCACACTGGTTCCCAAATGAGAGTTTTATTTGAAAAGCTCAGGGCACTTCTGTGTTATTAGGAGTATTTTCCTGGCATGGTGCCCTTTATTCTTTATCCACTAGTGCTACTGAGGAGATGACTGTTAGTATAATATTAGCAACACGTAACACCTAGGGTTTTTTTTCACCACTGGGTCTCAAAACTGTTTCCAGATGATTTCATCATTCACAGTTTACAGTTTGGGAAACTGAGGCATGGAAAAGGGAGGAATTTATCCAAGGTTCAACAATCCTTGTCCTTCTGTGCACCGTCCTCCGCTCACAGATGCATTCATGTTCCTGCTTCATGGCTGTAGCACTCATCACTATCTAGGTAGATCTCATCACTGTGGAAGGGGATTGAAGAATGACCCAGAGATTAACCACTGTGTTCCTGGTAAACTGTACAAGCTTCTTCTGATCCCGTAAATATACTGGTGCATGGCTAAGGCAAAGCCTGACCCACAAGGGCTTTTTGTTCCTTGTTTTCTAGATAACTGTAGTATCTTAGAGACATGTACAGGCTTCTTGTTCTGGTATTTAAGATGGTTTTGGGGATCTTCTATGACAAATGGGTCAGAAGAAGTCATTAGCGATTCAGGGCTCTAGATTTCTCCTAAATCAACAAAGAAGGACTGGGCTGTGTGAAGATCACTTTCTGTAGACCAGATTCATCTCACTTCAATCCTTGCCTGCAATGCCCGTATTGATACTTAGCTCTTCCACACTCTCCTGATGGACTGAAGCAGAGGCTAGGCACCTCCAGAGAATAATTCTGGTATTAGATATCAGGGAGCACCCTGAGCTACCACAAAGGTATGTTGGAACCTCCTCCACCATCTTAGACATGCCAGAAGAAAAGCAGCCTAGATGTTTAGCTTCAGTCCAGCACAAGCCTGATTTAATCCCAGTACATTATCATTTCCAGTTTCATCTGGGGAGAAATGATAAGGGACTACTCAAACCTTTAGCAGGTTGTAGATGGACTTTGGGGACACTTTTTACCCCTATAACAGATTGCTGCTGTCCTTCCGGAGGGCTGGATTGCACCCTGGCTACCAGGCTGTGGTGAAAGCACAGGAGGCAGAGCTTGTTCTCCTGGATGCAGGAAAGCAGTGAGCGGAGTGCAAGAACACGCACGCTGTGTGTGGCCTCCAGCTTCCTATTCTCCAGGAAGACTGTGGCACAAAGTCCAAGCACGGGGCTTGGCACCAGGAAATTTGGAGTTCGCGTTGACCGTGCTTTGGCCTTGGGTGAGCAGCTACAACGTGATTCCTTTCCATTTCCCCATCTGCAGCAACGTAGGAAAAATACTTACCCCATATGGAGGATTAAATGTTTAGGAGGGAATCCAAACTCCACTGAAGTCAATGGCAAGTCTCCCAGCGCTTCACCAGGAAAAAATTTCAAAGTGCTAAGTGTTCTGGAGCTTTGCATATGAAAGGGAAATTCTGTTTTGGAGAGTTTCAGCTACTGCGCAGAATGGGAGAGCCCCGGTCACATCACTCTGTCTGCCGCTATCTCGAGAGCAATCTCTCTTCATCTCTTGTTTTAAAGTTTGATGTGCACCGAAACCAAAGCCACAAATCAGAACATTCCTGAACATTAAGACTGTTTGAACTTCAATCTGGATCTGCATTTGCAAATGTGCTTTATCTTTATAACGCAGGCCAAGCAAAATCCTCAATCTGGGTGCTTTTGAAGAGGGGAGGGTCTGCACGTAAATTCTGCAGTGCGAGTCCTAATCTAATCTCATCTCATCGATGCATTCTCCTGTTTGGCTGTTTATCTGTCTGTCTGCCCAGAACATCAGTTTTAAATGTGTGATCTTTGGTCTTCTGCAGAGGGAGAGGCAGGAAAGGTCTGTGGACTATTTCTAGCTTTGAAAATGTAACTGAGAGTGTGAAGTCATTCTAGACAGAGGCCTGGATTTATTATATGTGGTTTTGTCCTTCCACTGGGAAATTTTTCAGGATCAGCAAATAACAGTAATAATAAAGTTAAAAAGCACTTGCCTAACACCGAAATATTTTGCCAGTATTTCACCTAGTCATCAGCACCAGCTTTCCCTAATTCCTTTCTTGTTCGTGGGAATATAGTATCACCCAGTGGTAGAAACCAGCTTGGTCAAAAATGCTGCTGATACTGTTGTATAAAACACTAATGACTGATCCTGACTCGGAAATGCTGAAACCTTCAAAATCTTGCTTTTTGCCTGAAACATCTTCTCTTAAAGTTGGGTTTTTTTTTAGAGTGTGGACAGGGGAAGAGTAATAAAACAGCAGTTTGCTTTTCTGCCTCCTTTACACCATTGTATTTCCAGTTATAGCTACTTCTGCACCTCTCTTCCATCAGTACCCTTCTGCACTCTCAAAAGCATGTGCCCCCATTTGGGCATATGCCCACATGCGCAAGCATAGAAGTTATATTGTGTAATACACAGGGTAGGTCAAGCAGGAGGATATTTTGGTAGCCAGGGATGGATGACAAGTTCTAACAAGCCCATCCACATGTGTTAAGATTAGAGTGCAGACATCAGCCATGACTCAACAGGATATGCTGGTCCAAAGCCAGGGCTAGAATGCTGTTACTGGCCTTCTGAATCATTAGTGGAAAAAAAAAAGGGAAAAGAAAAGAGACATCCCTCTGTCGCCAGCATTCTCCATCTGTTTTTAACTTGGTGATGTCCTTTGGAAGGTAGGTGAACTATTTGGTTTGCTTGAACTACACAAACATCTTGCAGACTGGCGTCTGAACATGCACAGGGCAAGCAGCAATGCCCAGATGGGGAAGTGGGACCAGCTCTGAGATTTGGATGTTTGGCTGTATGAGGATGAGGAAAGTAGGCTGCTGCTGAGGCTGGTGATCCCATGCCTGTGGGGATGTGAGCTGGCTGGGAAGCAGGTGAGGGCAGACAGCTTAATATGAACTTAGACTTAAAGGTGGTGCTGGTGGGACACTTTCTAGTGGGGTACAGTGGGAGCTATTGTACCTGGGAGGGCTCTGTCTGAAAGGAAAAAGATGTTTCCTTTCTAAGCTGGCAGCTTTTCCAGGTTCAAGTTGGAATGCACAAGTCAAACCAGGCTAATTTCTTCCCCTGTGTCCTCACCAGCAAGTACTCCTTTCCAACTTACCCTCTGCAGTCCGGTTCCCTTCATCTTTTGCCCTGGGTGACTTCATGCTACACCCTAATCTTATGTGGTGTCATACAGGAGGTCTGTCCAGCTTTACTTTGCCCACATTTGTTCATTTTCTCTACCCAGCCTAATGATTTGTAATACAGAATAGCCTGTCACTACAGTTATGCCTTTTGTTTGAAGCCGTGAAGATTCCTTGTAAGAAATTAGCCATTTATTAGTGGTAGATGGAACACCGAGTCCAAATGCAGAGTTGTATTAATGTTCTCATGGTAAAACTAATCCAGATACAGTGAAAGCAAGCTTGGTAATGATGATGTTATTCTGTCTGAAATACAAGTCCTTCACAGGCATTTGATTTCTAAGCTCATTTCGACACACAGCAGTTTCTTTAGGAGTTGCCATTGAAGCAGGCAAATCTGTGTGCTGCAATCATAGCCTGCAGTTCTGACTCTCCTGGCCCAGGCAGCAAATTCATCGCCAAGCGGTAAAAGTCTAGATGCAAAAAGCAGATGAAATTTAAAGGAGTCATGTGCAAGGGCTATATTTGAGCAAGATTCATTGCCTGGATAAATGTCAAATGGAGAATAACTGTGCAGGCCTCAGCTCTGCAGAGGAGCTTTGAGAGCTATGATGGATTACAAACTGATCACGAATCAAGAAATTCCTGCTGTTGTAAAAAAGAAGATTAGTATTGCACTGACTTGTACCAGCAGGAGTATGCCCTTCCAGTGGAATGAAACAGTTCTGCTCCTGGTCAGTAGCTGCTAACCCACTGCAAGAAAGATACGGATAAACTGGAGAGTCTATTTGGAGCGTGGTTAGAGAGCTGACCTAGAAGTAAAGATCAAATGAGCTTAGCCCAGAGAAAGGGGTGAACCAAGAACTGAGTTGCAAACTTGAAATACGTAAGAAACTATATGGAGAAAGGAAATAATTTGTGTGCAAAGGTTGAACCTGAATTCAGGTTAGCCATCAGGACGACCTTTCTGAGGTTAAGGGCTGCAAACCACAGTAATAGATTATTAGAAGGGTTGACATCTCCAACACTCCATCCTTTAAGAGGATGCTGGAGCCTCATCTACTAAAAATGTCAGAGAGAAAATGGGACCAGAGGACAGGATGGAAGATCTCATAATATCCCTCTCAGACATTGGAGTCTTATGTCTAAAAAGGAATAGAGGGAAAGGACAAAGCAGAGAAATAAATTACTTAAGAAAGGAAAAAGAATTAGAACTAGGAGTCACAGCCTGAAATCAAGTAATGGAAAACAGGCAGAAGGAAAAGTGCCCTAAGTTAAGAGCTGTAGAACAGCTCATGGAGGACAAGCAGTAGAAGCCCTTGGACTTGAGTCACTCAGATGAAAACCTGGGGGAATATGTAGTAAGGAACAACTTTATGCTGGCCAAGGGTGAATAGACAAAATGATCTAATTAGTCTTTTCCAAATCTTCTTTTGATGACTCCATAGAGTGCCTTGATGAGGACAGTGGGACTTGGGCTAGCTACAGGAAGCCAAGCCAAACATTACAAGCCACCACATGACAGGAGCAGTCAGCATGAGAAACGGCCACCTCCCCTGTCAACGGGTTTGCATCCCAAGTAATCCCCTCAAATTCAGCTTGTTGGTGATGTAAAGAGCTGGAAGAACAGTCACACCATTTCTCTGGAAATCACTTGTAAGATGGGAGACACAGGAGTTGAGTTACTCTCTTGAATCACACCAGCCAACCAATTAGTTTCACTGAGTACCACTTACTGTAACAGCTACTTCAGCCAAAGGAGCCAGAGTATGATATCGTAAGACAAAGCACTGCTACTAATAACTGACTCCTTCCCAGTGATGGCTTCACTTGGGAGTTGCAGCAGGGATGGTTCAGAAAACCAGCTTTGCTGTTGGACAGTGTTTTGATATTCCTTGTTTCTGGTGTACTCACTTCATCTGAAAACACAAAGTGCAAGTATAACATAAGAGAAACAGACATTAATCTCTATGCTATTACCAGGGGCATCCAACCCTGTTCACGTAAAAGGATGCCTGGCAGCCAGCAATTAATAATGAAGACAATGTTTTAAAGCATATTTCTTCTCAGTTTTCCAATAAAGGTGTCAAGTTGACTGATTTTTTGTAGTTTCATGGATTTTTATGGCTGAAAGGCTAATGTCTCCTAGTCTTAATTTAATGTCCTGGCTGATAAAGTTTCTGAACACCTAGAAATGCTCTATTACCTGCGCTCCTTTTTGCCAGGGATGATGTAGCTCTTGACACCTGGAAAATACAGAACTGGTTTACAGCTTCTGCAATGTGCATGGAATCCAAACACATGCAACATCTGGTGGCAGACCCCAGGGTGAGCTTGACCCTAGGTCGAGGCTCATGTCAGAGATGTGCCATTCAACTTGGCACAGTCAGCGGAAGCCAGACATAATGTTAACCTTGCTGTGTCCTGGTGGGACATTGGCTGTTGAGAGTAATATGCCTGGCTTATTGCACTGACTCTCTATGTTCTCCATGCTAAAGACGGCTTTGATTACACAAACACAACTTCGAGACAACTGGCACAGCTCTGGGGAGAAATCATGGCTCAGGGCATGGAGAAGTTTTTGTTTTGGGTATGTGGGGGAAATGCACCAACATTATTCACCAATTCAGTTCAATAGCCCTTGAGAGCAGAGGTATGGTTCTATATTTCTTCAACCTATATGCGGTTTTCCCTTGCCATAGATCCCTGTGACTTTCCGTGCATGATAACAACAAATAGCACAGAGATTCTTGAGTCCATCTAAAACACTAGAGACAGAAGGACCAGCACATTGCTGCGCTGATGTGCCTGTCTGGAGTCCCACAGGAAAACAGCTGCTCATCCTCTGTGCAGTGTGGTGGGAGGGCAGCAATGCTGCTTCCAGTTGACACACATCTCCAGTACCAGGTAGCAAAGTGCAGCAGCAACGCCAATAAAGTAGTATAAGTGCCAATATAATACACTCTTACAGCTTCTAAAACTCTTTTAGTCCTTTTTGCTGAGTGTAGCTAGCCCCAGATGCCAAGATGCTGGATCTAAGGCTCCACATAAAATGAGGTTTGCATTTCCTGCTAGGGAGAGATGCTCTTTTCCAGGCTTGGTGTGACTAAATCAAGATAAATCTGCTTTATTTCTCTAGGAAAAGCCCAAACCAGGATTGAACGTGCTCTAACTACTATGCACACTAACTCCACACCTCTGTTTGATTGATCTTCACTTTCCCTGAGTACTCCCACATAGATACAGATTTATATAGATGCAACTGAAGTGGTTTCAGAGTACAGCTCTCTTTCAGGTTGACTAGTATGCCTATGTCACTTGAAGCTGCGTTTGACCTGCCTCTTAAGAGACCACATTCATAAGAGTGAAAGGATTCAGACCACCTACTATCTGAGCCTAATTCTCTGCACAGCCAGTGGAGAGAGGTAAGGAATGAAAGCACCTCATTTATTACAGATGTTTCGAGCAAGCAACATGACCCTTTCTCTCCACTGACTGCACAGGCAAGGAGCCAGATTCTAGCAAACCTGAGCAGGAGGTGCTCTGCACGGCTTATTCTTCTTTTGAGCTTGGACGTACTGGTAGACAGGAGAGAAACATTGGCAAATATAGTGTAAACTCTTTACAACAGAAAAAGGCATCCTGTGCTGCATCTACAGTCAGCGGAGAAAAACAGGCATTCCCAGAACACCATTCTAAACCTTATCATCTGGATTTGGTGAGATGAATTATGTTTTTAAAGCTATTTATTCCTTTCCAGGTCCTACATGCAGAAATTGTAGGTGACTGCCTCTGATGAGGTATCTGGACTGTAGAAATCTGAAGTTAGGTGAGATGAGTCTTACACACGTTAATCCAAATAATTTTCAATATTGGCATAATCAGTCTATATACTGCCCTTTCTTAAAGCCCTCTCAGGCCTTTAGGCACCTTCTTAAGATATACTTCAGACCTCTTCCTGCTATGGAATTAATGCAAATACCTGGTTTTGTCAGGCAAACAGAGGGAGAAGTGTGGTGCGCGTACATCTTGCCTTGCGTAGGGCAAAAGTCTTTGTTTCCTACACGAAAAACGTCTCCTTTCCTAGTGACTGTCCCACACTCCTACAACAGGGCAAATGCCCAAACAAACCCTGCTCTGTTTTCTTTCTTACTGTGGATTGAATTTTGTAGAGCTTATGAGAGGTGCCAGAAAGACAGCCCCGCAGATTGAATTACTCTGTGTATCCACAGACCAGGTAATGTGCCAGCAGCCAGAGCGTTAGCTTTCTTTTTCTATTCGCCTGCCAAACAGTTTTGGTTTTGACCTGGAGAAACCAGCTGAGAGGGACAGAAGGTAGCTTATTCCACTTGATTCCTTGGCCTCTCTGTTGAGACTGGAAAGCAAGCTGCCAGGGAAAGGTAGCTGTAGGTTTTCTTCAGACAAGCTCTGGCAACTCACACGGGGGTGATTTAAGAGGTTACCACCTCACACTCTGCTGCCGGAGGTTACCGATTATTTAGCAGGGTTGGCAGAAGTGAAGCAGCTTCTCAATGGTGGTTTGAGTTACGAAGCTGCTCTACAGAGCTCTACAGCTAAGGAGGCTGCAGGGGTTTACCTCTCCTTCTGCAGAGAGGCAGGGTGGGCAGCTGGTCCTTCAAACCACACACCCTCAGATGTTGTTGCAGTGTTAGGGGAAAAATACAGGCAGGGATTATCACTGTTTGATTCCTTCATTTAGCATATGCATGTGTTCCTGCTTTCCCTAAGCTGCTCCCTCACATTTCTTCATCACTATCTCTCAAAGCAACCCTATATTCTTATTCCCTGGCAAAAAAGTATGATCAGTGACAGTCTCACTTACATGGAAAACAGCAACCCAAGCATATTCCTTTGGACCAACTCAGTATTTGTTCCCCTTGAAACAGCCCACTGGTCTGCAGTTTCCACTGTAGCATAGGCTTTGCAGGAGGTTCCATTGTTCCTGTTAGTGTTATGTGGGTACCTGTGGTAATCCACAGCTTCTTGGCTAGTACTGGACATGGTGCAGGAATTGGATCACACTCACATCTCCACTCATCTTCCCATGCATACACACACAGACAGTGATTCATTAATCAAACCCTTTCTCCTCTAGGCTGGGAACAAAAGACAAAAGAAAGAGGACCAGTCACTCACTTTCTAACATGGTTACCACCCAGTTACCTCTTTTCCTCTGAAGTATTCAAGGATGGGCCCTGCTTTCTGACGTTGTGTGCTCGAGGTGCTGAACTCACCATCCCATTGAATGGCGAGATGAAAACCAGCCAGGATGATTCTTGGCTAAACTGCCCTCAGGTGATTTGTTTCTAATGCTACTGATTTACAGGTTTATAAAAGCAAAGTCTCTTCGGCTGTTACTAATCTTCCTGTGGTCTCTGTTCTTCCTACACAATTCCTTGGCTGATGAAAAGATGTCTTTCTTTTGCTTTTACATCCTTCTCTTATTTGCCCCAACAATATGGATCAAGGGTTGACAGAATAAACCAGACCCCAGTCAATCATTTTATATTCCCCCCATTCTTTAAGTTGTGTCTTCTCACTGCTCTTGTACCAAGATAGAGATCATGGCTTCTTCTGCATTGGTAGGTTTGCTGAACCAGGAAAACTATGTAGAATGATCTGGAAGAGTTGTAGAAGACAACCCTCATTCCCAGGATTATTTTGTGCAACTGTGTTTGCTGCCTGAAAGGGCATCTCTGGATCTTTGACCTTTGGGTAACTTTCTCTACAGATACTGCAGCCAAGGATGATTTCAAGGACACGATGACTCAAGCAGGTCCCAGGGTGCATATGCATGAGTATGTTGTGTAGTTGTATTGGGAGAATGAAGCAGGCACTGCATAGCTCCAAATGTTGGCTGGGAAAACTGCCTTTGGTGTCAGCTCTTGGAGGAAAAGAGGGAAAAGGTATGGAGTAGAGGCTGAGTCAACCTGGGTGTTGGTCTAGAAAGGAAATAAATGTACCTCCAAAAGCTCTTTGGTTTCATTGTGTTTGAATATATGTGTACCCCTGGTTGTATAAATGCATGGTGGTTGAAGCTTTCATATGGATGTAGTGTGTCTTGAGAATTGCCTGTGGACATGGGCCTTCGGGCTGATGCAGGATTGTTGGGAACAACATTCCCTGGTTGTGCAGAGCTGGAAAAACTGCAAACCTTTCCTCCCTTTTGCTCCCACCTTCCAGTTTGTTCTGGGTGTGACTGATGTGACCGTGTTTCCTAAGCTCAGCAGTACCCTGTGAGTAAGGTATGATTTACAGCATGGACAGTTGCATGCCAAGGTGCCACTTTCACTCATCTAGACTTACCTGCATGGATCTGCGTGACCAGCACTGTTCCCTTCCCCCAGTTTAATATGACTTTATGGCGGAAGTATTCACACTGAGCTATGGTCACCAGTTCTCTCACTCATAAGTAGCTCTTCATCTTCCATGTGATCTAAGTCCAGATTACTCCAGCTGAACTTCCAGCCAGGACCCAGGGCTCAAGTGCCTCCAAAGTGTGCCAGCAGGAAACTGTGGGTACAAAGACTTAGGTGTGATTTAGCCCAATTGACTCTGGGCCCAGGTCTGGAGTAAGGAAGATGCCAAAAAACTTTGCAAAGGCAACATGTAGTTCTGCTTTGATTTACTATATTGGCTCATAGAGTAGCCACATTTCTTGCCCTGCCTCTTGACAGATTTCCCCTCTAAAAATACAGGCACACTCATAGTACACATGCATTCTGGGATAATGTTGGTCTGTACCTTGCTGCCATTATTTCCTGTCCATCTGTTTCCCAGCACCATTCTCTTGCTCCATCCTTAAGCTGACTACAAGTCTACCTACTCCTTGCACACATTGGTCTTCCTTTCTTGGTTGTCCTTCTCCACTCTTCAGTGGTGTTATTGTGAAATCAACAAGACAATATGAACAGGCAGAGTAGGACTTGGTGTAGTAACTAAAAGCAATTAACATCCTCGACATAACTTCTCAACTGGCTCAGACACTGAATTGTTTTCATGTGAAAGCTGCTAAGAACCTATTAGAAGACAAAACAAAGAATACTAAGGTATCATCAAATAAATTCTGTCCAGTCGGATGAGTTTAATGAGTTTAACCAGCTATTTACACAGTGGCATTTCAGCTCCGCAAAGCTGTCTATGGAACTGTATTTCAATGACAGAAGTTTAGTCAAATGTTGTCTGCAAACTCAGCACTGAGAAAGATGAGTTAAGAGCTGAAATTAGTGATCTGTTCTTGTTCTTTAACTGTAGAAGAGTCTGGGGGCTGTTAGGGTAACAAAGTCAGCCTAGGTTGTTCAATTCAGGTATTCCCCTGCATCTTGAGAACACCTCATATACGGCAATTAACAGTCAGCAATGACAAATAAAATCCTCTGCCATGCACTTGGAAGAGCAGGATAACTGATCACAGTGCTCTATATTGGCTTTGGAGCCTGCAAAGATTGGCCCTTGTCAAGGTAAGGTGGCACTTCAGAGATGTCTGAACAGGTTAAATGAATCCATGGTTGGAAGAACGTGTGATGAAGCTAAACTAAGGGTCAGACAAGCCCAACAGGTCTCTTCCAGTCTGGTTTTCAGTGGTTAAGTCCTGCATTTTCTTCTTCAGATTCACTCCACACAATTTTCCCTATAATTACTTCAGTGTTCTTGCATTGATTTTCAAGGCGGATCTCAAAATATCATTATTATTAGAAAGCAAACCTCTACCCACCTTCACCGCATATGTCTAACTTTCCCTCTTGATCTTCATTACAATATCCCATTTTAGCTAAGTCTTGCTATAGCCTCAGAATTGGACTAGATTATCATTGTAGGTCCCTTCCAACTGAGCAATTTTATTCTGTTCTGGTTTATTCTGTTCTAAAATTCTACTCTAAAATTTGATCAGCTCCCACATCCTTCTCTGTTTTTTCTCATCTGGCAGTGGTGATGGGTGGGAAAAGTAGTTTTCCAGATTATTTGATTACACTAGTGCAGTGTTTACCTTTTGCTTTTGGCTACACCACCTTTAACTCACTGAAGACCAATTGCTAAACAGAAATGATGCTGCTTAATGTCCAACAGCCAGCACAAGAGCCCACATACTGCAAAGAGGTTATGTGCAGAGGCATTTTCCTAGTAATTCGCTCCATGATGTCATAGGTGACCTCTTGGAGAGTAAGTGATGCTCTTCTGCCTTCCCCAAAGATGTTGGATTCCAGAGATCTGGCAATGGACTGTCCTTTCTTTAATATGTTTTGCTGAGCAAGCCCAGTGTCCAAGCTCCTTCACTCCCAATTTCTGGCTGAATTCCCTGTGCATTCAGAAGAGAATTTTTCCTCTACTCAGTTCCTAAGATTCAGATCTTGCAGTATATCAGGATTTTACTTAGAGACCCATCTATGTCTCTCTTAAATGATGCTGAACATCTGAGCCTCAGGAGACTCCTGGCAAGTGTTGCCACTATTTGGAAGAAAGCGTGGGATAAAACCCTTCTTGTGAAGAACCTAGATCTTACAGACGTCTGAGATGATTATGTCTGAGTTCAATCAAGATACCTCCAAGTAGAAACTGGCACTGGGAAGTTTTGGTGGTGATGCTGAATCAAATTCTAGTCCCTGAGGCTGCCAGGAACAGTTTTTCTGTTGTTTTTACATGACTCACAGTGGAGTCCTATCACCATCCGCTCTTGCCCATAAGGCTCAGAAGTCAGGATGTTGTTTGTGTCTCCACATCCCCCTGACTTGGTTGATCTAAATGGGGCCAAGTCCCTGAGGTGAAAAGGAGCTGGTTCACAATCCATTTGCAGATACGGTGGAGGCATTGGGTAGTTCCTCTCATAAAGGGAGCATCCTTTCCAGGAGAAGGTGTGAAAGTGAAAATCTATGGAAAGAAACAGGAGCTAAGCAGCCTCTAACCTCTATAGCTCCTTAACTCTACAAGGATGATATTAAGGGGTGATTGGTTTGCCTATTGACTTGTAAGCTCTCTAGAGCTCACCCTGCCTTTCTCTGTGCCAGGCTGAGCATCACACCTTGGAGTAGGTGTCTTGGGGCTGAATGACAGCCATGAAGTTCCAGACACTTCTCAGTTCCTCGTTGTCCTCTTGGAAGAGCAAATTGAATGGCAAAGTGCCAGCTGCCAGCTTAAAAATAGAGGCAGAGGATGTATAGAAACCAGTTCATGACCCTTCTGGGAGGCTTCCAGCCCTGAGCAGGTTAACTGCCATTGCAAGGAACATTCTGATTTTTTACTAGTTTTTATTGGCATAAATGCAGCAAGTTCTATTTAAAATGAAAGAAAAGGGAGGGGAAAGAAGGGGAAAAGAGATGTGGACCTTACTGACGTGTGTTTGGTGGAATCTGTCAGTCACACAATCACATACTGGCCCCACATTGGCCCCGGGTGGCAAGGACAAGGCTGTGCTGAGGAGGGCTGTCAAGGTCTGCGGGTGGAAATGTGCAGTTACCAGAGATGGGAATAGCCAGTTCCCTGGGCTCTCCAATGCCTGCCAGGCAGTGAGGTTCCCCATGTCCCCATGCTTCCAGTTTCCTGTGCAGAGGTGGCCAACACTGACTGATCAGCCCAAGAAGGGCACGCTCATCTGATCAGCTCTGCTGTCAAACCCATTTCGGATTCTGCTCCTCCTAGTCCCTAAGCTTGGGACTAGGGGAAACCTTGCTTCCCAGGTCCAAGATGGTGTCTGGCCTGGTCAGCCACCAGCTCTCCTGTCTCCTTCTCAGCCACCAGAGACTAACCATGATGTATGGGGTTGATTCAGTTGACTCTACACAGGCACCCAGGGCCTTCTGTGAGGACCTGTGGTACAAAGGCGTAGAGCTTAGTATATGCCTGAGGGTGAGCTGGATTTTTCCATTGACTATAATGGGAGCTTAGACACCTTGAGCATGAGCAAACAAATTCCAGCACCCAAGCACGGAAGTATTTGCAGGCTAAACCTTCCTCCAATGTAGGAAAATACTCCTTTCCACTGGTGTGTCTGCAGGTACTTTCCAACTTGGCTCCAGACCCCTTCCCATTTCACAAGGCAGTGGAGACTCAGCTCTCTATTTTGCTGGTGGAGAAACAGAGGAACAACTTGTTTCTCTTGTGATCCTGCAACTTTCAGCAACAATAGGAGACAGTTCAGTCTCTCTGCTCTATGTCTTGGGTACAGTCTTGCTCAGGAGACAACTGATCAACCAACGAGGACTCAACCAAGGAGAACTCAACCAAGGAGGACGCAACTGACTGTGTATTCCTGAAAGTGCCGTTGTGAGCTAGCAGCTCTGCTCTGCACCAGAGCTGGCTGCATCCACCATGACCTGCCTTTGGCCCATGACTGTTTCTCGTGCCAGGCCAGCAAGAAGTTCATAAGGTATTTGTCACTTCTTTCCATCCCTTTCAACATTTGGTGGGATTTTCAGAGCCATGTGGCTCTGACTATGGAAAAAGTTGCAGTGAGGAGCTGAGTTGTTTAGATGAAATGCTCTGCATCCTGAGTCACTTGCAATTTCCTTGAGCTCCCTGCATTATAGCCCTGATTGCCTATATCCCCTCAAGTGAAGCATTAAAGACAAAAAAGAAGAAAAGAGAAACAAAAGATTGAAAGAAATGTTTCTCATCCTGTGCCAAAAAGAGAAAGAGAGAAATTCCCCTGGTGGGTGTCAGATTTTGGGTTGCAAAATCAACAGCAAATGAGTATGCTCCCTTTAGAAAGTGCACCTTGCCCTTATTGTGATTTCTGCTTGGAAAATTACCCTAGGAAGGGTGGCAAGTACATGTGGTGGCACTTGACTGCCTGGGAGGTCATCTCTCACTTCATTCAGGTCCTGACCCTCTGACTCAGCAGCACTAACCATCCTTCTCCAGGATTCTTATGCTGAGAAGATATGACTAATAGAAAGCTGCTCCATGAGGCTTGGTTTCGAAGTGTCCACCACCTTGGGGAGCAACCAGCATTGTGTTCTTGGTTTTACTGGTGGCTCGCTGTCAGGCATTCATGTCATAGAATCATAGAATGATTTGGGTTGGAAAGGACCTTAAGATCATCCAGTTCCAACCCCTTGCCATAGTCAGGGATGCCTCACACTAGACCATGCCACCCAAGGCTATGTCCAATCTTGTCTTGAATTGCCAGGGATGGAGTAACTCCACATGTGCCTCAGTTTCCCAATTGCTAAACTGGAGACATAAACACATATGAGTTCTCACTGTGATGTGGACCTCAGTGCTTTGAGATTTGATGGTGGCAGCAGACACAACAGAGAAGTTCCTTTCATGCAAGTGGAAGGAAATCCCTTGCAGCTTCTTGAAATAGCATCTGTAATGTCCTTTCCACGTTATTTCCTGATGAGAAATCCTAAGTCTGTTCCACAGAGCTCTGGGGACCAGGCTGAGGGAAAATGAGCGGGAAAAGGTGGCAACTCTTCCTGCTTCACTCCTGAACTTGGATCCAATGAGTCACTGGAATGAGTCATGGTAAGTGGTTCAGTAAAGACCATGGCATTTTCTCCCCATCCCTGGGACTTGTGCCATGGACTCCTCCAGGCTTCTTGGACTTGGTTTCAGTTTTACCGAGAGAAGGAAATGGTATCTCCAAATTCCACCCATTTTCCAAAGCATGAGATGTCTGCTGGTAGGGAACTCTGAGATAAGACTGTACATTGCTATTGTCAAACTGGGTCCTTTCTCTTTTGCTTCAGTACCTTCACCCTGCAGATCACTCACATCACGTTTCTCTCTGTTATGGACGAACTTCTTGGTTTCCTTTTTAAGGAGACCTGAGTGTGGAAAGGGAAACATTTCACTCCAGGGCTGTCACGGATAGCATCTTAGATAGACCTACTTGTAGTATGCAGATATGGGCTTAAGGCTCACTCCCTGAACTGCAGAAGAGGCAGCATGGGTGAAGAGCTGGAAGTGCACCAAGCAAGATGGCCTTCCATACTAAAGTGCAGGAGGAGCCAACCCTGAAAGAGTATTCCACAAATTAGGAAGAAAGAGTTCCTTATTTCGGTGGGAGAGGCAAAGATGCTGACTATTAACTGACCCCAGGATGACGATCATGGACCAGTGAGACCTCGGTATGACCAAACTGTGCATGCTTAATGTGAATGATTTCCCATAGTTTTAGAAAAACACTAGGCCTGCAAAATCCAATGTGTATAAGGTAATGGTGGAGATCAGGCAGCAGTTTTCCAATAGAAGCATCAGGGGAAGGAATGCAAATAGCTTGAGATGAAGCAGAGCTTTTAAATGGAGCTGTCTAACCTGGTGTTCCTATTAGTGGAATTAAACAAAGCTGCTGGACTCCGGGCTTCAATTTTAGTTCAAGAGGTTTAAGGAAGATGAATTCAACCTGGAACAGGTGCAGAGGTCAATGATGAGCACCAGAGGAAGGGAGTGCTCTGTTTAGGAGACTCAAAGAGCTCGACTTGTTTAGCTCAGCAAAACACAGGCTTGGAGAAGATAACATCATACTCCATAAATAAAATGGGAGCTAGACACCGGAGAGGGAGAAATGCCATTTACACTTAAAGACAAGGTTGGCATCAGAACAGATGGGGATAAACTGGTCATGAATAAATTTAGGTTGGAAAGTGGAAGATGTTTTTTAACCACTGGAGTAATGAGACTCTGGACCAGACTTCCAAGGGGAGCAAATAAACTAATTCCTGGAACTTGCTAAGTTTATGAGGTGGTGACTGCAACAGCAGAGAGCTGGCCTTGAGCATCCTAGACCTTAAAATTGCCATCGCTGGAATTCATGGCTCACCCAGACCTACAGGCTCTTGTCCTGGGGCTTCTTACAGATGTTCTTGTTCTGCTCCAGTCTGCGTTTTGAGGGATTCTTGACAATGCTAACAACAAACGGTGCACTGTTTGCTTAGGAGAGAAACCTGAGTTGCTGAAAAGCACTGAGGATGTGGAAGCAACTGCCCGGTTCCAACAGAGGTGTGAAGATGGTTTTACTTCTTCATTATGTGCTCACTGTGGAAACTGAGGGTAAATAACATAGGGATGCTTAGCCTACTTGTGGTGAAAGGGACATCACATACACAGCATGGTAAGAACATGCAGACAAAACTCACTGTGCATAACTGATCTGCTGTACATCAGAATTTAATTCACACTACACAATGAGACCACCTTCTGCTGAGGGAAAGCCTGCTTAGATGGATTGGCAGAAGTCATGTTGTGCCGTGTTTCTTTAGGGACAAACAGTGATTCCTGGATTGCTTTATTAGCTAGTATAGCTGCAAATCTTCCCCTCTGAGCATAATCCCGAATGTTAGTCAGGACACTGGTCCTGGTTCACTGAAGAGCTCAGCTATTGGCTTCAACAGGTTCGAAGGCAGTAACATCCCCAGACTTTCTTGGGGGCATTTTGTGGGACTGAAGTCTGAAACTAAAGTGATAGAAAATTAATTCAGATAAAATGAAAGTAAAATATCACCCTTCATTCTCTGTGAAATAAGCCTCTGTTCCCTTCTGCTGCAGATCACATCTCTTCCACAGAGAAATGGAAGCATAAAGGTATTCTTCTTTCATGCATGAGGACAGCAAAAACCAGGAATCCTGGCTATATTTCAGTGCCTGAGAGCAGAGCAATATTCCTGACTTCATTTCCTATGCCAAGTTGGTCAGGGAAACTACAGTCTTGCCAGTGTGAGACTTGGAAAACAAGAAGGAAAGCAAGGAAGGATTGGATTCCCAGGAAGAGCTGGGCTGCTGTGATTCCTGGTCCTCAGGCACATAAGTTTCTTGTACAGGTAATGAGGGTATTTTTAATCCTACCCACGGAGTTCACAGTATCTGTTCCCATACCTGTCTCCAGTCACTCAGGTCAGTGTAAGTGCCCCATATCTCCCCGGCAGTGGGAAAAATTGGAGAGAAGCTGAATGGAGACCTTGGAGTGACTTCCAGCATCTGAACGGGGCTATAAGGATGCTGGAGAGGGACTCTGCATCAGGGACTGGAGTGATAGGACACAGGGTGATGGGTTCAAACTGAAACAGGGGAAGTCCAGTTTGGATATGAGGAAGAAGTTCTGAGACGCTGACACAGGGTGCCCAAAGAAATGGTAAATGTTCCATCAGCGTTCAAGGCCAGGTTGAACACAGCCTTGAGCTACATGGTCTAATGCGAGGTGTCCCTGCCCATGGCAGGGGGTTGGAGCTGCATGATCTTAAGGTCCTTTCCAACCCAAACCTCTCCATGATGCCATGATTCTAAGAAAAATTAAAATATGCTTCCAAAAATGGGTAGCTTTGGGTTTGATCTCTTTCGGATCAATGAAAGTCTTGAATCAACACCTATTTCTTGGGCATAATGAGGTCAAGGCTCTAATGCAAAAGGGATGCATTAATTCTTCATTCATTACATAGAGAACATAAGTTTACATTTTCTGTTTGACTCTTGCTTTGCTCTAGAGCCCTGGTCCATCGATGGTCCACATTGTAGGCAGGTTTCTCGTTCCCTGGCTCCCTCATGAAGGATACTAGTTATTTCACTATTAGAAGAAATTCAGTAATTAACTCATGGGCCCACATCAGAGAGATAGTATGGATGCACATCACACCAAGTTGCCTAAGGAAATCCTCAACCTCTATCCATCTGGCCTGCCTCCTGCTTTTCAGCTTACTCTTTGTGTTTATAGCTTGTTCCAGGACATGCAACACCCACAGTGCTACACAAACACTATTTGGTAAGGTCCAAGACAGCCTCATCACTGATTTGGGTGCTTTGAAAGATGTCTCTCTTCCTCCAGGAAAACCACGAGTCATGAGTCAAGGTCACTGGGTTCCAGCAAAGGTCTTTGTGGTGGAGATAGTGTCAATCCACCCTCGAGTGTGGGACCTGAGCGCTGCGGTTATGGGCCAGTCTGCACCAGACAGTACAGGGATGAGTCTCCATCCGCTCCTGAAACCCACAGAGGCTCAGCCCAGAGTTTGAGCTTCACTCCCAGAGACAGTCACTGCTGAACTGCTGAGACCCACACTGAGTGCAGTGAGGCCTCGTTTCTCTTGGTGAATCTTGTCTCTGTCACTCAGTCATTGTTGCTCAACAAGCTTCTAGCAACCTCATGGCTTGAATCCAAGGTATCATGTCCCAGACTACCACGAAAATGGCTGGACTTGATTTTCTCTTGCAATTAGCCACTCATCAGCTATTTCCCATCTGGGCCAGTGAATCTCACACTTGTTGTGAAAGGTGAAACAAAGATGAAGCAACTTCAGTGAAAGAAAGTGGCCAGAGAGCCACAAAGAAGCTGTAGCTTATGTCATGAGGATGATTGGGGGCTCCTGTATGAAGACAGGCTGAGAAAGTTGGGGCTGTTCAGTCTGGAGAAAAGAAGCTGCGTGGAGACCTCAGAGCAGCTTCCAGTGTCTGAAGGGGGCTACACGGATGATAGAGAGGGGCTCTTCATCAGGGGCTGCAGTGACAGGACAAGGGGTAATGGGTTCAAACTTAAACAGGAGAGATTTAGGGTGGATATAAGGAAGTTCTTTACTGTGAGGGTGCTGAGGCACTGGCACAGGGTGCCCAGAGAAGCTGTGACTGCCCCATCCCTGCAGTGCTCAAGGCCAGGTTGGACACAGGGCTTGGATCAAGCTGCTCTATGGAAGGTGTCCCTGCCTGTGGCAGGGGTTGGAGCCAGATGAGCTTTAAGATCCTTTCCAACCCAAACCATTCTGAGATTCTATGATTCAAAAAGAGTCCAGGACACAGGGGTCAAGCTGCCAGCAGTTATCCCTAGAGCCAGCAATACTGGCACACAAGGCACTGTATCTCTCTTTCTATGCCCTTAGACGGAGCTCCCTCTCTGGTGTTTCAAGCCATCACATTCTTGTGGATAATTAACATATCCCCATCTCTGCCATCTGATCCTCTCCTTAGGTCCGCTCAGGGCCTCTTCAATCAAGGGCCATCCTGGTAGTATTGTGATGTCTCAGGCTGGCCTCTTTAGAACCCAATCCCTCAGTAAACACAGAACAAATGAGGTAATTAGGAAAATGTAAACAGGACGAGAGAGGCCCTTTCCCCCTCAGGAGAGCAGGACTTGGAGAAATTAGCAGGAGTTTAGATTTACATTGTGCGGAGAGGCAGATACCAGAGGTCTCCATGTAAAGCGAAATTCCTCATCTAATTTCATTACGGAATAATTTCTTCTGTCAGGAATAGAAGCCTGCCACCAAACTGCTCCTGGGATATATCAAGCTTCATCTGATGACAGCAAATGGGACGGCAGCACAGCCTTTCTTCAATCTACCTTGGATAAGCTTCATAATTTAAAACACATAGGAGAGGGAGATAGTCAGACCGTCAGGATACATCACGCAATAACCTTGTGTCCCACTCTGTATTCTCAAAACGTGCTACGTGTCCACCATAAGGTTGCCTGCCTTTTGAGGCACTAAGGTTATGCTGATGCTAATAAATTACACATAGCTGGGCCCACTCCCTGGCCTGGATCCACTGACACAGAATGATCACATCTGTGTGATTAAACTCTCTTGCTTTCTAAAGCAGGGTGGCTGCTTCCAGATTGCCTGACAGGCATGGCCCCTGGACCGGGCTAGCTCCCAAAATGTGCCCAGGAACAGTCTGGGAATGAGCTGGTTGGGTTGGGCTGGAAGTGACCAGGGAATCCTTAGGCAATGTAAGAGCCCCAGTGACCCATTCCTCACGCCCTTGCCCTATTCAATTTACTACAATAGATGCAGCATAAGGGTTACAGAAGAATGAAGCTTTGTCCTCGCAGTGAAGAAAGAATTACATGAGGGGGAGTTCAGGGTAACTCGGTTTCATTTAGTTCTCATATTTGAACCCTGGTCTTGAAAAAGCGATGATCTTTATCAGCTGCTGCCTGGAGATGCCCACCCTGCACATTGAACCTGCTCTTTCCAAGGGTTTACTTTCAGCAGCTACAAAGTGGAACAGATTCCTTGCTGCCTGCCGTAGCCTCTCTCGAAAGGCTGCTCACAACACACCCTGGTGCAATACAGCATTTCTTCAGTATAAAAGCAAAACACAACCTGCGTGTGCTGCCCCAAAATCTCTTGCCCTGGTGAGCATGGGTAACATTGCCACCTAGTGACTCCTCCCATAACAGCTAATTAGCCATACTCTGGATTTACCCAAATTCCACAAGGCTTTTCAGTGGGAGCTGCAGGCAGCGGTTGGAGACGGAGATTTGAGACCAAGTTATATTAATATATCCCAACTGCCACAAGAATTGAGCACTGCATTTGTCCTTGAAGTCAATGGGTTACAGGCTCAGCCTTTCAGGAGCTAGATGATGTTAAGGTCCTTTCTAATCCTAACCATTCTATGATTCTGTGGTATCGGACTGTCCATGCTGATGGCAGAATAAGAATGTGGGGATTTGATTTGAGTTATGTTTTTCAGGAAATGTTGGCTGATTTTCATGCTGGTTTTCAATTCTGTGGTTCGTGGTTCAGAAAGCTGGAAAAGCATGCAGGTTCTGCGAACACAAATGAATCCTAAACTCCAGCGTATAGGGGAAATAGGATGCAGTCTGCAGACATTCCAACTGCATCAAAAGCCTCTTCTCTGATGATGAGAGTTCCCTTATAAGCACAGTTTTTCTTCGTGTCGTGTCTACTTCTGAGGTCCTCTTGTTCTGAGCAAGTGCATCTGTTCTCTGCTGTGATACTATTTCTTCACTTTCATTCTGCAGCACTTTCTCTGGTCAACCTTCAACTTACTCCCTGTGTTCTGCAAAGCTTTCTTGGGGTGCACTTGAAGTGCTCCTCTGAAAACAAAGGCCATGTAGGGGTGATATGTCTGTTGTCTTTGAAGACCTCCCAAGATGGAAGCCTCCTACCTTTACTTTGCAAGTCACCTAACATTATGTTAGAAGCGTTGGACTGCACGAGCATCCGTGATGCATTAGGATGTTGCCAGAGATGCTCACAGAACCAAGCTGCAAGATAGCTATATGGCATGCATTGGCAAGGGTGACTGGCAGATGCTGGTATCTCTAAAGACTTACTCTTTAGTGTAATACAGATATAGTCAATTATATTCCTTTCCTATGGTTCCTTTGGAATAATTTTATCTCATCTCCCTTTGAGCTTCCCCGGCAACAGAGAACAGCTCCTGGTTTTCAGCCAAAATGAGCTTTGAGCAGTTAATAGAAGGTCATGAATTAACAGAAATAGCTTAAGCATTCCTGAAGACACAATATCTGATAGGTCACTCACTGTTTCCATCCCTTCCTGTTTTTCCCAGCAGAGTTAGTTCACATTCAGACTACTTGTGCTTGGTGCTCCATTCTTGGTGGAAGCTGGCATCCCTCATCTTGATTGCACCATGTGGAGGTGTCGCTGCCCTTGGCAGGGGGTTAGAACTGGATGATTTTAAGGTCCTTTCCAAACTAAACCATTCTGTGATTCTATGTGCCAAGAATGCAACTTAGACGTGGGTTATCTTTGGTCAGCCCTTGAAATCTAATTATTAGTAAACACGACAATCTGTTTGCCTTCTCTTTGGTGTTTGGTTGCTGCCCTGGGAATAACCTTGTGGGTAAATAGCAGCATTCATGCAGGGACTTCAAATATGTTGGAAGAACAAGGATTCAGTCTCTAGCTCCCAATCAGGCTGATAGGAATCTGCCCTGCTCATTTACAGATACATGTTTTTGGGATGCTAATATTCCCCTCACTTGCTCTCAGTGTCTATCTTAGTTGTTATTTCTGGGATGCTCAGGCCCAGGAAAAAGGTAAGTGTCCCAATCAACATCTCAGACACTATATTCAAACCATGTACTTGAGGTGGGTAACCTGGTGTCATGAGCACATCTCTTCCTTGATGGTACAGGGATACAGCTCTGATGAACTCATGTTTTGAATTGGTTATCCATCATTTCTTAGGGCAGATGTGCTATGACAAAAGTGTTGCAAATAGGTGCTTTTAGCAGTCAGATCTAAACTGTGACTCCAACTGAGTCCCCTAAATCCAAAAGGTTGATAGTTTAGGCATCAATCATACTTTATACATTCGTTTTCTTGTCACCCTCCCATTTATACAGCTGATCAGCACAGAATACTATCATTTGATTTGAAGACCAGAAAAAAATCACTACCATTGTGCTCAAATGGTGAATTCTGTTGCACGCCATGAGCCAGTTTTGCCTGGATTTTGTGGAAGTCCAAGCAAAGAAGAGGGAAGCCGCTCACAGAATGTTCTTAGCAGATTCATTAACTTCAGTGGGAATAGCCTTGCTCTGCTGACATGAAACTCTTTCTGTCCTACCCCACTCCCAAGAGCCCTGCTGCTGCATCAGTCCCTGGAAAAAGAAGCCCATATACCTGCATCCTTGCCCCATGCCCTCCCATCCCATCCATGCAGTAAAGGAAAGTTGGACTTGGCAGAAATATACCTGGAGCTAAGCTGACCTGTCAACCACCCTGGGAGAGTAGTCCCTCTCCTCCTTGTCATGTTCGCTGTGCCCCACACCATGAGGTGATTCACCTCATAGAGTCATAATGTCACAGCCTGGTTTGTGTTGGAAGAGACCTTAAAGCTCAACCAGTTCCAAGCGCCTGCCATGGGCAGGGACACCTTTCACTAGAGCAGATTGCTCCAAACCCCATCCAGCCTGGCCTTGAACACTGCCAGGGATGGGACGGACACATTTCCTGGGGCTTCAGATATGCAGACTGACTCTGAAATTGGGATTTCTTTTCTATCTTTAAAAAAGGGGTTGGGCTTGGTTCATTTTGGTTTTATTTTATTTTACTTTGCCCTTTCTGGTTGTCAACATGTTTGGTTAAAAACGCCTCACAAAGGAGTGTTTAGCATGGAGCGAGAATGTGGATGGGAATATCAGGAAGAAAAAGCTAAAGTTTCTGTGTACTGTCTGCTTTTTGTGTGACGAGAGGAGGAAGCTCTACTTGCCACTATTTAAAGAAAGCCAGGCAGACAAACTGAAGCAAAGTTAATATCTGTCTATCGCAGCCGCGTAGGATGATAGGATAATCCAGATTGGAATGAAAGTCAGGAATATGACTGCTTTTCCAGATATGGGGGTTGATAGACAAATGTGTGCATGCAGAAAAAGGAAGAAAGAACGTAATTCTGGTGGAAAGCATGGCCATGAGAAACTTGAAAATCAATGTGACTGCTGTAAGGGTTGCCAACTGGCTTTTCTCCAGGCTGCCTTATGATATACTTTAATGTCTTTCAGACCTCAATACCTCTTCTTGAGTCCCAGTTATCGCTGCAGAAACACCAGCCTTCCACAGATTCCAACCAAACCATGGTGGTAGAGATCTCAGCCTTCTCCTTTGCAGCCCATGGCTGAATATGGCTCCATGGCCTGGGTGGTTAGACATGGAGACAACATTAAGATATCGTGCCCAACCTCTGCAAGAAAACAAGTCTTGTCTCACCATGGAGTGGCTGAGAGTCTACGAGGTTGGGTTAACCCTACCTTAAATTCCTACCTCCCCCTAAGAAACCAAAGACTCAGACTGGTATGGGGAGTGTAGACATAGGTGTAGAGAGGGATACAGTCAAGTCATTATGACAACGCAGAAGAAATCAAAGCCATGATCTAGAGGACAGCTAAATGGGGTCTGGCTCCCTGGTGCCCATTTTTACTAAAGAGAAACAATTGAAACCGCTTTAAAAGATGCTCAGTCTTGCCAGAGGCATTTCCTCTGCCCCTCCATAGCAGTATGGCTGTTTCAGTAGTTAATTTGGAACTCAAAATCCATCAGAGAATAGTGGGAGGAAGGAAAACCAGGCAGAATCTGGCACCTCCAAAGGCAGGTGAAGCGTCAAAGGAAACCAACCATCTCAGCAGCAGCAGAGCAGATTCCAAGGGCCTGTTCCTTCCCAGTTCTTGATATGGGTCCTCATCCTTCCTTATTACCCTAAGTGCTGAATCATTTCTTTGTATTGCTGTGTTGTATAGGAAACCTCCAGAAGGGAAGGGAAATGGGAAATAAAGGGAATCATTCTCAGAGAGATTACTGGTTGGGCTTACAGGACTTTAAATCTTTGTCTTGAATGGACTAAAATTGGCTACTTGATAGGTCTCAGAAAATATCCATACACAGGGACACATAGCCTGCCTGAAATACACCTAGAATGGGGTCCCGCAGCAAACCATCCCTATCCAATCCTACCCAACAACTTTATTGACATATCTATGCAAGAAAAGTGGAAAATTACTGCTGGCACAATCCACATGCAATGCAGTCTACAGTAGAGCGATGAAAACCATCAGAAACATGTCAGTTACACCCAAGCGGTCTGGATCACTACCTTGGGCAGCTCATGTGCTTAGTCTATGATTTAATGCAGCCAAAGTCATGGCCAACAACTGGGAAACAGAATTCAAGTCACACAAGACTGGAGGCAGCATCCTGGAAAGCAGCAGTCCTGACCAACTTGGGATTGTGGTGTTGGAACAGCCCTGCAGCGCTGAGGGTGAGGGCTAATGAAGCCCTTGGATGTGGAAGCATGGAGCTGATGGATACACCACTTGCATTCTCTCCAGTGTTTCTGAGACCGCTGCTAAAATATTGGACCACAGTTGTGATGTCCACACTTGAGATGTTAAAAACCTTAAACGGATTGCTTTTTGTCCCAGGGTGAACTTGTGGGTTGAAATCTTTTCCTCTAAAGTCGCTTTGAGCCAAAAAGGGGAAATTTGGTGTGAAGATTATTAGAGGAAATTCTTCGTTTTAACTGGTATTCCTGTAAAAGGGAGATGTTGTAACAGCAGGGGATTTTCTCTCAGAAGCGACTGGGCGTGAGGTAATTTTCCCTCAATCATAGAAGGGTGACTAGGAGTTCATTCACTGCTAATTATGTAGGGAAGGGAAAGTTAAATCAGTATGCAATAGCTACCTGTATTTACCTGTACTTAAAAGTTTACCTGTGGCTTGCACACGCCATGGAAAGAAAAGAACAAATTAACAAAGAAATCAAAGCCAACCAATGTTCTGGGCTATCACTTCAGTGGTGGAAAGAGACGTACTGGTTTAGGCTACAGGTCTCAGTTTTATCTACTCCCTAGGGCTAAATAAAGGATTTCTAGGAAAGCAGACACTGGAATAAGGTCAAGTAGCTATGCCCAGCCTCAGAGAAATCATTGTCAGAATACATGGAACAGTCCTGGCACATGCTGCATGTAAAAAGCCTTTAGAGAAGGTACCAAATCACTAATTCCCAAACTTGTTGGAAGAACCCTGCCAACCCTCAAATTTTCTTGCAAACCACTGCACACCCAATCAAGCTTAGGAAATGCAGACTTGGTAGCTCATATGTCTTTAGGCTTAATAGGCTTCTATGGCCCAGATGCAGCCCTCTTACCACAGGCACACGGACCACCAGCAGTTTCTAAACCGCAGCTGAAGTCCTCCTGGGCTCAGAGGATAAAACTGAGCCCACTGAGGTCAACGGGAGTCTTTTTACTAACTTCAGCAGGCTGTAGATCATGGCCTTCCCACGCTAGCTGAGAAGCAGTACTGCTGACAAGGTTTTAACAGAGGATCTCTAACATCATCCTGGGTAGCTGGGTGGGTCCCGAGCTGTTTGCTTGGGTTTGGGGTTCTTTCTCCCCAGATGAATGCCTTCCTCTGAATGTTTTAGCATCTCTGGAAATCCACACAGTGAGCAGAGTGAGTATTCAGGCATTCAAGGCTGCAGGGTTTGTGCTCAGCTTCTCTGCAGTAGGAGTGTTGGTTGATGCATGCACCAAGAAAGCGTCTCGAGAACCCCATGACCTTGTGGGGTGAAGTGTGGCAGTGAGCAGATCTGGTCATCATTTGCTTCTATTTCTTCATTGCAAAAATGAACCACTTCATCATGTCTTTCCACTGATGAATATATCTAAGGAGGGGATTACAACCACTCTTCAGTAGGATGAGCTGCCTCACTCTTCATCAAGGACCAATCTCTCCAAGCAACCACCTTATAATATAAAGCAACTTGGTTTCTCTGCATGAAAATAATAACTTGTAGGTTTATCTCTCATCTTTAAGACTCTTTTTGCCTGGCTAAATGGAAATGCCTGCAACACAGAGGTGGCATTGAGCCCCCATAGAAGTTCTTGTTTTGATTTAAATGTGAATCTTACCCCTGCAGTTTGATGAGATCAATTTCCCTTAGATAACCACAGTGTAGACACATACATCCAGTCTAGTCATCCCAAGCTTTCTTGACAAGGCTGTGAGGGTTTGAGTCATCTAACCAAACGTCAATATCTATTTTATGAGGAGACAGGTATAGAATCATAGAATCATAGAATAGTTAGGGTTGGAAAGGACCTTAAGATCATCCAGTTCCAACCCCCCTGCCATGG